>JADGIX010000205.1:0-24382 GCA_027595885.1 Globomyces sp. JEL0801
TGCAAGTAGTATTCTGAAATAAACTGATATTTTTCATTATTTGTATGCTATCCTGTGAATTTCGTTTCATTACTGCGATGTATGCACAAAATGGTTTTTTAAGATTTATTTTTGAATGTGATTTTTGTCCTCTGAATTGCGATGCAGCTATGCAGGAAACAGCTTTAGAAATAGCGTTCCACGCATTAGTGGTATTCAATTACAATTGCAGGTATTCCCGGTTGGCGGTTTCGTAAAACAGGTAATGCAAATAGACTCATTTGAACTGTTCCTAGCATCTTTCCAAGCGACTTCAGTCTAGAATAGGGCAGTACATCGTTATATGCAAGCAATCGCGATGTTAATTGCTTTCCCAAAAGGAACCAAGATCACTAAACAAACGATAAAGAAAATGACAGGAATTTTTTGGGGCTAAAGGACTTTTAAAGGATTTTTAAATCAGGGATTTTTTGGTCAAGATGCTTTTGAATATTAAATTCACTTCGATTAAAGGTTGGAAAACTTGTGACACAAATATTTGGATCCAATTTTTTCCAACCACAAACCAATGTGGCAGTTACCAAAATATCTGGAACCGAAAAATGAATGTGGCGTCACAGAAGCGATTCTTTCAGTCAAGTTTTAGGATTCTATTAAGTCAAGTACTGAGTTCTAACGTTCATGGTTTAAAAATTGCGTAAAAAAGGAAACGCCCTACGATAATCTGTTTGATCACCATCCTGAAGATTATTATTTCCCATGACAATTTTAGTAAAATTTGCTAATAGTTCGAAGGAAATGATGGCCCCTTCTACGATATTTTGTTTTTATGATATACAAACTATTAGAATTGGTCAAGACAAAGGGGTCCAATTTTTTATTAAAATGGTTCAAAAATTAATACTTTGTTCCCAATTCTGCGTTTGCTGTTTCTTTAATAAAATTCTTTGATAAGTCAAACTTTGATGCTAAAAGAATTCAAGATGAGCAATAGATTACCTGTTGATGGAAGAATTCGATTCTTTCTTTACTGTATGGTTCAGATTCAGAAGCAAGATACATATCCAATGCAGCTTCAATATTTGGAGGCATTCCAACTCCATTTTCGTACATATATCCCAATGCACATTTGCTTTTAATGGTACCAGATTTAACAAACAAATCAAAAGCTGCTTTCGGGTTATATCTGACCCCATGACCATTCAAATATAAATTTGCCAAATGGTAGATGCCAACCCCACAGTTCACATTGTAGCTCTTCATAAACCAACCATAAGCATCTTTATAGTTGCCTTGCTTTACTAATGCGGCTCCCACTTCATTCCATAAAACCGATTCTGACGGGGCCTTTTTATGATTTGGACATACCCAAAGTCCACTGTCACGACAAAACGAGACACCAGATTGATTCAAATTATTCTGAACGAGATCTTTAATAATTTGAAGGCAAGGCTCTGAGCCTTGTTGATAATTGGCCAATTTTTCAATATCAGATTCACCAATCTTCATCATTTTAAACGTTTGAGACTCCATAATCTTTTGGCCTATCATGGGTGCTACCATATTTAACCCTTTTGTAATAGTTTCTTGATTTTTTTTAAACATTTCAATCAAAGCGTTTGATCCACCCATGGTTACGGTTGCTACAGCTGCTAATCCAACAGCAGTAACAGCCGCAGCAACACCAAGATATATTTTAGCTTGAGTATTGGGTACACCAATTTCATAAAAAGTTTCTTCTACCATGTGGGAATGATTTTTATCTTCGCAAATGAAATGAATTCTAATTTTCTTGAATAATTTGTCAGATTCATTTAATTGTGGAACTAGAATAAAATTTTTAGGAAACAAAGCACCAGATTCTGCCATGAATGAATAGAGATGCGTTTTAATTTGACCAATGTTATCAGTTAAAAAAGAATTCATCCCTTCAATTTGTTTTTCAATATTATCTAGTTTCTGATTGACACCTTCGAAACCAAAATTAACCGTATCTCTAGTGAGTGTGTGGGCACGTGAAATATGATGCTTTAGATTTTCCAACTTAACATCACGTAATTCCATAGTACTTTGATATAAGAATATTTTTGAACATTTAAACTGACTGATAGTTAATCTCTTTAAAGGGTCTGAATCAACTAGTTTCAAAATATAATCCTATAGGTTAAATTTATAAACTAGGCATACTTTCCATCGGTTCAATGGTTCAGGAAATAACAATTCTTTAGAGTTATCAGATTGAATTCTAGAAAATTCATCTTTTGATAAAAAATCACCAATCAAGAATCCTAATGCATACATATCAATGGCACCATTTGCAGTATAGTTAAGATCATCCCTTACTTCTGGAGGAATATAAGTCATCCCAGATAGTTTTTCACCAAAAGTTCTTGAGTTGTCAAAATCAGATATGACCCAAGATTGAATCCCAAATGCATTACTAACCGCGAGAATATTACTTGCCTTAATATCACCATGACAAATTTGAACTTTATGTAACGATTCAATTGCAGGGATAAGATCGTGCTTTAATATTTTAACCAATTCATCTTCTCTTCTTGAATGCTGAACGGCCTTTTCAGAGTATTCTTGTAAGTTTGCAGTATATAAAGGGAATACATTGTAATGACAGTCAGAATCCGAAATAGTGACGAACCGAGACATATCTCCTTTAAGTAACTCCCGAATCTTTGTAAGGTTATCTCTTTCTTTGATTCTTATAGAATCATCGTCATATTTCTTGATCGCAAACTTTGAGTAGAACTTATCCGTCACTTCAAAAATTGAAGTGCCTTCCTTCTTGTAGATCAATCTTTCAATCTTGTACTTTCCTATTGCTGTTAATATGATCTAAGCCATTCAATTACCAATATTAGATCCTTCCATATTCAGGTTTTTTTCAGATTTCTTATTTAGGATTTTGCAATTGATGAAACAAATTTTGAGTCCGATTAAATTGCAGCCAAAAACAAAAACTACGGGTACCGATTCAGTGCGCCACACAACATGACAAATGAAAAAACAGCTCTTCTTGTTCAATACATTGACTTATATGTGATAACGGGCGATCTTAATGAAAAGACAATGAAAAGGCATGAGTACTGACGTAAAGGTTCCAATATTTTCAATATTTGTGATATGTTGCTGGATGGACGTATATTTTTCTTCATTAAAATTATAATTATCTCAGATTTCTTATCTAGGATTTTAATACTAACGAAACATATTTGGAGTCCGATTCAATTGTGACCAAAGACAAAAAATACGGCTACCGATTCAAGTGCGCCACTCAACATTGCAAACTAATGAACAGCTCTTCTTGTTGACTACATTGACTTAGATGTGATAATCGCCGATCTAGTTAAAAAGAAAATGAAAAGGCTTGAATACTGAAGTAAACGTTCCAATATGTGTTCACTATTTGTGATATGCTTCATATCTGTGTTATGAGTGTGGCTGACAAATTGGATAGTATAAAAACATAGACAATATTATTTGATCACTTTCTATTCTAAACCATGTCTGCGCCTACTTCAGTACCTTTTGTTCCACCTGCTCAGTTTCCTGATGAAGATCGTGCTGCTCCAGTTTATCAACAATTTCCATCTCAAATGGCTCCACAACAAGGAGCTTATGTTTATGTACAACAACCTCCTCCTGAAGTATCTGCTGTCAAAAAAGAAGAAGAAGTAAATGTTGCTCAAATTTTCTTTTTCGTTGGTTGGTGTTTCCCATTTCTCTGGTGGATTGGTTGTGGTCAAGCAGCATTGAAAAAAACAGCAAGAACTACTTTTGATTTCTTGAATGTCATTTTTGGTACCATTCTGCTTGGATTTGTTGGGTTTGTTATGCTGAGCATGAACAAGAGCTACTAGATCAATTCTAATAATCTAATTCCAATATAATTTGATATGCGATATTTAATCTATTTTACCGATAGTTCAAAGGAAATGATGGCCGCTAGTCGAATCATTACAGTTAGCATTTTTTTGTCATGAAGAAAGGGTCCAACTTCTTTGATAAGTCAAACTTTGATGCTAAAAGAAGTCAAGATGAGCAATAATAGATCACCTGTTGATGGAAGAATTCGACTCCGATCTCTTATTTGGAACCCTTCACAACCTATTGTTTGTGGGAAATCAAGGATCACCAGCCCATACCCTGTTAGTTTAATGAACTGTGGTAATGTGAACGGGCAATATCTGGGATGTGGTGTTTTATGTTGTTCCAAATATGGTTTCTGTGGTAAAACGGATGAACATTGCAAAGCTGGATGCCAAACTGTGTTTGGACGTTGCAAGTAGTATTCTGAAATAAACTGATATTTTTCATTATTTGTATGCTATCCTGAGAATTTCTTTTCATTACTGCGATCTAATATTCTAAGCACAAAATGGTTTTTTGAGATTTAATTTTGAATTTAATTTGTTCTCTTATAAAGATTGAATTATGATTCAGTGATGCGGAAAGCAGTCTTAGATATAGTGTCTCACTATGAGAAAAAGGATCGCGTCTTTAAAAACCACGATTCCTCCAATCTTAATTCCTTTCCAAACCAATAATATCTTGACCATCTCATCCTGTCTTTGATGCTTCGACAATTTCTTGGATCAGGAGGTAGGGTTGGAATAGGGTTATTAGTAATGCTAGGGTTAGTTAGGGTTGACAATTTTTGATTCGAGGAATGATTGAACCACCACCTTCAGATGGAATTCACTACAATCCAGCAAATAATTCTGCGAATCTTAATGGGAACACAGGTACTGGGAATTCGGTTAATAGTGGGAATGGTAATGGAAGCAGCAAGTATAGAGACTGCAGTGATGCAATACTACAGAACTGGCTACTTGAATTGGGTTCAAGTGTAGCTTCTTTTGCCCAATTCTATACTAACACTTCTTCAAGTAACTCTCTCGCTGCTCTGCCTAAGGCCTATTCCCTGAAAAGTGTTTGGGTAATCTATCAACTATCGACTATCTGCTACAAATCACATTGTATCACAACTGCACTACTGTTACTCTTATCACTTGCTCCTGAATACTAGTTACTACCCTATCAATTTTAACTCCATCAGTCTTTACATGATGTATAACCCTAATACACCCCTCACTTACACCGCCCACCTTCCACCATCCCAATTACTCACTCGATAGGGTCCAGAAGACACTTTAATCAGTCATGCCTTACTTGGACATCCCTCTGGTCTGCCTTTTTCCTCTCCGTCTCATTTCTCCCCTCATCTTATTTGGCTGTTCAAATTGTCGTCTGTCACCACTTTTAGAAAGAAAAATTATACTTCTTGTGAATGCTCCCTGTGTCCCATGTATATTGCTAAACTGGAGTTTCTTTACACTCAGTCGATTTCTCTTTCTCTGTTTACTCCAGATTTGGTGTCGTTGGTCTTACCGCCTGTTTACTTTAGAGTTGGTGAAGTGGTAAGTCTCTGTTCATTACTTCTCTCTATGGAGAGAATGTTTCTCTGAATAATCAAACGGGAAGCTGTAAGGATAGTTTAACTTTCTAAAACAGTACAAACTTATTCACTTAATATCCCCTCTTACTGCAATCAAATAATTTTCACTATTAATGCATAGCTGACATTTAGGTATGGTATTGTGAAACCAATAAAGACACTCCAGATCAAGTCGGCTACTGGCCATGCATAATCGTCAAACGCCAACGTAAACAGTAAATGCAAATATTCATTAACCATCAGTACCCTAATCGATACAAACGTTTCCACAACCACCAATAGTAATCTTTCCCCCTCATATTAGATGATGATATTTCTGGAGTCGAGTATCGTATTCAACTGTTGGTCTCTAACCTTGTTGCCACTGTTCGTGGTGACTTGTTGCATCCTTATTTGCAATGGCCTCTTCAATGGTATTCTTATCATATATACATATTATCATTCATCGCCTTTATCATTCATTTTCATCATCAGATTATCTAATTATAGGTATTTTCAACATACTTAATTCCAGTCAATGTATCCCCACAAAATCCCAGGAAGAATTCAGAGAAGCCAACGAACTAGCAATGCGTATATCAAGTGAAATCCAAGTTTGGAACCCACATGAAACCCAAGTCAATCTCTTCAATTACAATTTCTCGTTGCAAGTTCCGTCACCATCATTATCACATTTATTTGAAACCTATGAATTTAGGTGTTTTCGATTTGGTTCTGAAGTCATTCGAGTAGGTATGGTTTTCACTTTTGAGTTATCACAACTGATATTTTATTTAATTCATTCTGTTCTTAAAGGAAGATATATTTTAAGATTTTTGTAGGGGATTATATCAGAATACGATCCAACAAATTCAACCATAAATATATGGATCCCAACACTAATTTGACAATTATGCATATCCATAAAATCATCGATATATCCGATTTAGTTAAAGCCGAAATGTTGGTGATTATTGGTAGAGTTTATCAACGACAACAGACATTTTCTGTTACAATCGATACTGATTTATTGATGCCTGCATGGATACCTGTATCTCCTAATGGCCTTGATCAGGATTTATTTGTTATTCAGTTTGATGATATTATCGGAAGATACTATCCAGTAAAATCTGCATTGGTGAATTTTAAGAAAGGTTTGGAGTGGAGCTATTTATGTATAGGGAGTTTGAAGAAACGGGATTGGAGAATGTGGAGTGATGTGGATGATGATTGTACAGCGGCGATGGGAAGTATTGTTTTGTTTTGATTTTGATATGTAGTTAATTTTGAGAATGATTTTATTGTTGACGACGAAAATGTGCTGATTGAAGATGATTCTGATTTAGGTTTACAGTTCACTATTTAATCTTTAGGTATATGCATCGTTATATGTTTATCATTTAGGTAATGTGCTTTTATAATTCAACAACAGGTAATAATACGGTAACAATTTACAATAGGTATCACGATTGATTCAGGAATAATATTGAAATCATTTTTTGATGAACATTCCAATATTCAAGAATTAAATAAGACGGATCAAGAAGACACAAAACCAGATAATCAACTAGAAAAGCAAGTTAAAGGTGAAAAACCGCAAGAAATCTTGATGTCATCCATTCCACTCATTTCATCACTAGTGTCCCAGTTTTTTGATTTAACTCAACCACTCATATCCAATGATTCATTACGTAAAATCTTATACGCTCGTGAACAAAATCGTAATGTGCAAACTAAAATGTTGGCTTCTCATCATATTATACTAAAAGATTTCTTGACTCGAATGTCCAAGCATGATTTTAGTAAACTGTTCATGTTTGAATTGACTATAATTTCACAATTGTTTCATTTGGGGTTAACTGATTTCGAAGAACCAATTTCGATTGGGACTATGATGACGGATTTGGGTGTACATGTAGATCAATGTGTCTACAAGAATCCTGTCGAGTTTGGTAAACAGTAATCAGTTTCTATCATTTTTTAATTCAGTTTAGATCGATATTATTATTTCGACAATGGTTTCGAGCAACCAAAAATCATCAACGATTATTTGATATTGGAACTGTTTTTTCACATTTTTGGTTTGAAGAATGGACATCATTGCGCTTCTCTTTGGACAAAATCACACAAGCTAGTGGGTATACAACCGTACTGCGTCATATCGATGTACAGAAATCATTAATCAAGAAACAACACGTATCATTAGAAGATTTACCAACTGAGATTGTGGAATGGTTGAAAATGGATCATATAGACTCTACCAAAAGTGTACATACTTCTAAACGATCTTTAAATCAGACTTTGAATCGTGTTACGGTGAAACGAGTTTGCTTACCACCTACATATCGACAATTAGGACCTGGGATTAATTCACGTATTGATAATGACCAAGTTAGTTTGGTTAAAGTTTTATCACTACCGTTTCGTAAAGCTTTCTCTGCATTTGATCATTTCATTGAAGATTTGGAATTCATATATAATGACAATGATACTGAGACTGTATTAGACTACAAACCTGGGAACGATTATCAACTTGAAAAGTCGGCTCAGTCATTTCCAATACCATCCGTACCAATTGCAACTGGAGTCAAGTTTGTACAGGTTTGTGAATCAATCTTTTATTTTAGGGTAAAATCCATTGGGTTGGACATTTGGGATATGATAGTGAAGGACGATTACGAACAGCAAGTGAAACACCATGTGAATTAAATTTATACCTCTACACCAGTATCAATGGTAAAAGTAAAAAATGTACATTATCAAAGTATAATCATAAATCAATCATTAACTACCATAGTAAATTCACCAACCATTTCCAAAAGTATTCCGAATTCCAAATTATCAAGTTAACCAAAGATTCTCGAATAAAAAAGAAAACATTACAATATGTGGAGAACAATGAATTCAAGAATCCAATGACCATGAATGATGAAATCAATACCAGTCCATTGCTATTCCAAGCCAAACCGGCGGTCCTACATGATGTACAATACCTCAAATTGCGAGATATGATGACTGATTCTGTAGTTGCTATTTGGAGAAACAAATATTATGAAGGTTTTTATTTTGATTGTTGATGATTTTTCGTAGGTGTTTTGTTTAGCGGGACTAATTTGTTTTATATGGTTGCTACTGTGGGTCGATTGTCCATTCAAAAATTGTACCCTGATTTAATTTATACTTGAATTTCAATATATCGGAACATATATTAAGCAATGATTTGAATTATGAACATTAAAAGATTGAAATTATAGTTTACCAAATCTTTTATTATTAGTGGAATTGTCTTGTTCCTAAGTACTGTTTCTTGAGGAATGGATTTCGTTATATATGGTCTTAGTCCAACTTAAACAGGAATCTGCATGATTTCATGGCATCACCAATAATTGCCATGAAATCATACAAAAAATTAAACTTTTACCATATAAAATTCAATGGACTACCTGAAAAAACCTAATTTCAACCGAAAAAGAAAATTTGTTCAAAAGAAGGCCACAGTATTAGGCTAAAGATCAACGGCTATTCAGGAAAGTATTGTTACTGTATTTGTAGTTATGATGACCCCTATAAAACCATTTTCTCCGATGTCGTAACTAATAGCCAACAGAAAGATGTAGGAGAAGCTGGACATCTATCAACAAACATTGGTGGATATGTATTGACCATAAAACCAGACATACTAAAACAATGGTAACTGTTTAATAAATATTATTGCAACAGAGTGTTGACGTACTATTTAGAAAGTGATCTGCTTGAAGAAATGATTATAGGTCCATATTAGATCTTCCAGATTATAATCAAAGTCCCATGTTCAATCGAATATTCCTTCGGTACGATAGAATCTTTATAAACAACGACTATACTAACACAGAACATCTACAAATCGTTATTTCTCATAATTAAACTTGCATAGATGAATGTCATTAAAAAGCGTTATTTTATTGTCTAGGATTGTTGGTTCTAGTTTGTCGAAATGGAGTTTGACGTGGTCGAGAGGTAGTAGCTGCACCACGTCGATTGATAGTGTTTCTTGCCCGTGTTCTACTTGCATCTGCCCAACTAGGACCTGGCATAGCATCCAAATTCTTTAATAATTGATCATCTTCTTCACTTAATGCTGTATTGGAATTAGCATACGTACTATGTAATTCATCATAAACTTCCTGAGTTAATGTGGTTACTTGCGCTCGTTTTAATTGGCCACTGGATACACGGTCAACAACCAATCTTGCGGCTTCAGCATTTGACAATGGAATATCAGTGGTTTCAATGCCAGCCAGCTCGACCATGTTATCAACTGCTGCCTCAATGCGACCTGAAGAGGTGGATTCACTTACCAATCGTTGAAGAGTTGGAGAGTTTTCAGGACGTTGAATTCGGAAGTCACGGTCAGAAATAAAGGTTCTTGCATTTCCAGGGTTACGGTTTATGGTTGCCAATTTAGCTCTTTTTTGATTTCTTGCAAATTTATTCATTACATTTCGTTTTGTTTCTGGATCAATGTTTTCATTTGCTAAAAATGAGTTCATGTTTTCTTGAAATGTATCTGCTGACACGTAATCAAATACTCCTGACTGTTGGTTTTGACCTATAGCTTCAATGATTTCATTTGCATTCAAGGGTTGGCCATCGGTGTTGACAGCATTAATGACTTCCACAAATTCAGTGATAGTGATACGTTGATCAGCATCCATGATTGGAGATAATGGTGCATCAACTGGACTAGGAGTCTCTGGAGAAGATTGGGAAATAATCGATGCGGTGTCACTATTGTAGATTGATAAATCATCTTCACCAAAGCTAGAGGCAGTTACAGGTGGTGTGTAGAGATCACGGATCAGTTCTTCACGTTCAGCACTAGATAGTTGTTGAAAAGGTCCAAAGTTAAGTCTTAACCGAGTATTGTCATTTTGTATATTTCCTGCAAGGTTTGCAGTTTGGATAGTGAGTCGCTCTTGATTACGACGAAGTTGTAAGGAAAGTGCTCCCAAATTACGTGCTCCCCAATTCGGAAGAGCATTTGCGACAAGACCTCCATTGGTGTCTTGCATGATTGCTCTAACTTCTTCCAATGAAAGTGCACGCTTATTCAAACTAACACCTAAGAAAGCTTTGATAATCCTATCCACAGCATTTTCTTTCATATAATCGGTTAGCTTATTCTGGTAAGAGCTTGAGCCTCGGATTAATGTTCGTTTGCTTTTTCCATTGGATAAAGTGATGGGATTAAGAAAGTCAGCAAATGATGACATATCAGGGTCCACATAAATCAACGAGTCTAAAAGAGGGTAGTCAAGATATAAAGTTTTGGGTTGAACTTTCACCTTTGGGGTTTTGACCCACGGTTTCAATTCAAATGCTGTATCTTTGGAAAAGTATTCACCATAACGTGCCAAAATATCATTGTAAGTATCAACGAAAACGGAAACTTCTTCTCTCTTAGTAATTGCATTAAGGTAGTACATTCCAGCTTTGATGGCCTGGATGTATGGAATTTGGTCGTTATTCATATTGATATTTCGATCAATGGCATCTGAGAAGCTGGTGGCAAAGTCACCGAAGGTTTGCGCTCCATAAAAGGTACTGGTAATATCCAAAGTCATATCAAGCACTTGAGCTGATTCATTGAAGTTGGTCAAAATCAAATGATCCCTGTATGGCAGAATGTAACGATCATAAGGAAATGCTTGCGACAAGGACTTTGCAGCGAAAATCATACAGCTACTGGTATGAGTGACATCCAAGGGAAATTCTTCAAGCGTCCAAGAGAAAACGTTTAGGATTAGAACAGAAACTGTTAGAAAGTTCATTTTAGTAACATTTACATCAACACCCAATTTTAAACCTGAAAGTGGCTCAAGTTAAACAGTTCGGGAAAGTGTTCCGTTTTTAGATGTAATTCATCATAAACTTCCCGAGTTAATGTGGTTACTTGAGCTCGTTGTAATTGACCACTGGATACACGGTCAACAACCAATCTTGCGGCTTCAGCATTTGACAATGGAATATCAGTGGTTTCAATGCCAGCCAGCTCGACCATGTTATCAACTGCTGCCTCAATGCGACCTGAAGAGGTGGATTCACTTACCAATCGTTGAAGAGTTGGAGAGTTTTCAGGACGTTGAATTCGGAAGTCACGGTCAGAAATAAAGGTTCTTGCATTTCCAGGGTTACGGTTTATGGTTGCCAATTTAGCTCTTTTTTGATTTCTTGCAAATTTATTCATTACATTTCGTTTTGTTTCTGGATCAATGTTTTCATTTGCTAAAAAGGAGTTCATGTTTTCTTGAAATGTATCTGCTGACACGTGATCAAATACTCCTGACTGTTGGTTTTGACCTATAGCTTCAATGATTACATTTGCATTCAAGGGTTGGCCATCGGTGTTGACAGCATTAATGACTTCCACAAATTCAGTGATAGTGATACGTTGATCAGCATCCATGATTGGAGATAATGGTGCATCAACTGGACTAGGAGTCTCTGGAGAAGATTGGGAAATAATCGATGCGGTGTCACTATTGTAGATTGATAAATCATCTTCACCAAAGCTAGAGGCAGTTACAGGTGGTGTGTAGAGATCACGGATCAGTTCTTCACGTTCAGCACTAGATAATTGTTGAAAAGGTCCAAAGTTAAGTCTTAACCGAGTATTGTCATTTTGTATATTTCCTGCAAGGTTTGCAGTTTGGATAGTGAGTCGCTCTTGATTACGACGAAGTTGTAAGGAAAGTGCTCCCAAATTACGTGCTCCCCAATTCGGAAGAGCATTTGCGACAAGACCTCCATTGGTGTCTTGCATGATTGCTCTAACTTCTTCCAATGAAAGTGCACGCTTATTTAAACTAACACCTAAGAAAGCTTTGATAATCCTATCCACAGCATTTTCTTTCATATAATCGGTTAGCTTATTCTGGTAAGAGCTTGAGCCTCGGATTAATGTTCGTTTGCTTTTTCCATTGGATAAAGTGATGGGATTAAGAAAGTCAGCAAATGATGACATATCAGGGTCCACATAAATCAACGAGTCTAAAAGAGGGTAGTCAAGATATAAAGTTTTGGGTTGAACTTTCACCTTTGGGGTTTTGACCCACGGTTTCAATTCAAATGCTGTATCTTTGGAAAAGTATTCACCATAACGTGCCAAAATATCATTGTAAGTATCAACGAAAACGGAAACTTCTTCTCTCTTAGTAATTGCATTAAGGTAGTACATTCCAGCTTTGATGGCCTGGATGTATGGAATTTGGTCGTTATTCATATTGATGTTTCGATCAATGGCATCTGAGAAGCTGGTGGCAAAGTCACCGAAGGTTTGCGCTCCATAAAAGGTACTGGTAATATCCAAAGTCATATCAAGCACTTGAGCTGATTCATTGAAGTTGGTCAAAATCAAATGATCCCTGTATGGCAGAATGTAACGATCATAAGGAAACGCTTGAGACAAGGACTTTGCAGCGAAAATCATACAGCTACTGGTATGAGTGACATCCAAGGGAAATTCTTCAAGCGTCCAAGAGAAAACGTTTAGGATTAGAACAGAAACTGTTAGAAAGTTCATTTTAGTAACATTTACATCAACACCCAATTTTAAATCACTCAGTGGCACTTTCAGTGATTGGTGAACGTTTCTGGAAAGTGTTCCGTTTCCAGGGACTAGCCGTGTGACACTATGTATCATGGGTTATTTGAAGTAGCATATATCTCATCATTTACTTGGACGAGCATTCCAAAATTCTGAAAAAAATGAACAAAAAATGGTTATTATTAGGATTCCAATGACTCAAAAGCATTACCGCAAAGTGGCACCTTTGTAGAACCTCAGGCCCTTTCTGGGAGAGTGTTCCGTTTCCAAGGACCTCTTGTGCAACGTGGGTTTGAAACAACTTACTGTGCACCGCAACTGCAAACTGAAAACTACAGACATGTGAAAGATTGCCCTATTACAAATTCTTAATGTAATCAGGAATAGCCAGTTCCTAAATAAATACAAGAAAGCTCTGTAGAAAAAAATCATACCCATACACTCCTGCAATCAATCACAATGAAACATCTATCTAATTTAACCAAAACTTTTTGAGAAACTAAATCCGAAAGGTTACACTGTTTCAATCATGTTGGTCAATCATAAATAGGACAAAAATAGTTGCAAGATTTACCAAATAGAATATGAATTATTGGACCAGTGCTGCTCTCTTGGTAGCTAATGTGATTGCTTTGTCCAGCAATTCCACGACTGGTAAGCTTTTGCCAATCACTCATCCTAGATTCAATTGTGTCCACCACTGTGCCTCTAGTGCACTCTACTACTCTGGCATCAACCGCCATCCTATCCAAAACTTCTTCTGTAGCATCGTCAGCTACATTCGCGCCAACCGCAACTCTCTCCACCACTATCGCGACACCAACTCTCAGTCCTAACGGTACTGTTCCTGACAATTGTGACTTTTGCAGTTACAAGGATGGAACTGAGTTCCGATTGGTTCGTCCTGTCATTGACACCAAAACAAACACAAATATCACCCAACTAGATGAATTTGTTCGTTATATGGGACCTTCTTGGAGAGGTCATCGTATCTGCTGCAAAGAAATTGAAATGAGCTTCAATATCACCAACTATGCAGGTAATGATTCTTACATGTTTATGATTAGGTCAAAAACGATTAATGAAATTGGTTCCACGAAAGACTCCTCATCCTCTTTCCAAACGTCAACTTGAACGTCGTGAAACGTTTCCTGAAAAGAAAGTATCAGCTGCTGCATTCATCAAGGAAGCACCAAAGTGTTTACCTCTGATCAGTTCCAACCCTGTAGCCAATCCTTACCATCCAGATATTGCTGCTGCCGGATCTGAAGCTCGTAATGTTCTTGGATTTCCAGTCCCAGTCAAAGGGGATGCATTGGTCTGTACCCAACCTCCATGCAGTATCGCTGTAGCATTTACCGTGAGTTTCACTTCAACTCAATCTTACTCCATTTCTGATGGAACTTCCATTATGCACTCCAATACTCTTGGACAAACTACCTCGGAAACCGAAACCAATAGTGTCTCTCAAAGTATCACAAAAGCTTTGGAAGTTTCTCACAGCATGGCCAAAACCACTGAAACCGGAGGATCTCAGGAAGTTTCTGTTTCGGATACATTGACCAAAATCCATGAAGTATCCTCATCCCAAACCCATACCGAAGGACAAGAAACCACTGATTCAGAAACCAATTCTTCTGAAAATTCATTATCCAAAACGGATGGATCTTCAATGTCTGCCGAATTTGGGTGGAATGCAGGGACTTCCCAATCTAGATCTAGTCATGATGATTGGAATCAATCCAACGAAGCTGGTGGTTCAGCAACTGTAGGAGCCAATGGACTCTTTGTGTCGGGTTCAGCTACAGCAGATTACCATCATACTTGGGGATCATCCGGTGGAACAGCCAGAGATGATACTACTACCAGTGGTACTTCAGGATCATTACGAGGTGAAAGCAATCAAAGTCAAACTGGTACTCAATCAGTTTCCAAATCTCAAATGCGACAACAAAGTAGAAGTAGTTCAGATGCTTCTACCAATGGTGTCAGTGATAGTATCTCGAATGCTTTCACCAAATCCAAATCAGACTCCAAACATTGGTCTAATTCAGCTACTGATACAGTTGGGAATAGTGTTACCGATACTTTTGGAAGCACCAATGAATATTCCAAAAGTAAAAGTTTATCTAATGAAATGTCTAAAACGGAACAACTCTCGAAAACTGTTGATAAAACATCATCTCAAACTACTGGTGAAGAAACTACTCTTCAGACTACAAAGACATTCAATGCTAATGTTGCTGGATCTTACCAAGTCGTTTGCTTATTTGAATTTTCAGCTCGTCAAATCCCTTGGGCTTGTATTGATAATGAAAATGTTCGATCTGTTATTTATACAGATCTTGCATTGAAAACAAAAGGTCCAATTTCTTCTGATGAATGTCGACCAGCTTTACTCAGTACTGAACAAATTGATAACTATATGGTGATTGATGATCCAGGTTTTTCAAAGGCAGTGGATATTTCTGTCAGTGATATTGGAAACTCTATTCGTGACAGTCAACCTTACGTTTTTGCCAACAAAGGAAGTTCTAATATTAAACCAGTTAATGTTGAAGCTACTGTTCTCAAGAGTTTGAATACAGATCCAGCTGGGGAATCCAATTATTTCTTGAAAATCAGTTATACTGGTAATATGTACATTACCAACAAGAAGGGACAAGTATTTTGGAAAACAGATACCGTCATCACTGGAGATTTCAATACAAACACTCGATTGATTATCAATCAAGAAGGTCATATCCTTCTTCAAAAAGAAAATATGTTTATGAAACAACCTTTCCCAGCCTTTCAACAATATACTTCGGATGTGATTACAGGCGATGATGTGATCTCCAACTATACCACCATCTGGTCTAATGTTCCAAAGAATATGAGATATACTATTGGATCTCGAAGAGCTGGATATCGATTAGTTTTGGTAGAAAAATTGATCAATTTCCAAAGTCAAGTTGATTTGGTTCTTTATGATGGAGGTGGTTCTAAAGTATGGTGTGCTCGTAACATTCTTTGTAAAAGTCCTTTGGTTAAAATCTTGAAACTTGAAACAGCAGAATATAGTGGATTCCGATTCCCATTGGATTATATTTGGCCAACAGATACTCGAACTGATCTCAAACAAACTATTGTGGATAAAAATGATCCACATAATTATTTTGATACTTCAAAATATACATTGGTTGCTGGTAATACTTTTGATTCGGAAGCTTCTCGATGTGGACCTATTCTTCAAGCAAATCAATACATTCAATCACCAAACAAAAGATTCTCTATGATTTTACAAGATACTGGTAACATTATTTTCAAAGATGGAAGTCGAACAATGTGGGAAACATACACATCGAAATTAAAGTATGCTGTTGCACCAGTTTCATTACACTTATCTATTGAAGGGTTCATGTATATCAAAGATGCACAAAATGCTTTGATTTACTCTACTTATTCTGGAATCCCTCTCGGTACTAGCATTCAATCTCAATTATCACTAACGGATGGAGGTGACATTGTGATTAAAAATGCCACCAAAACTATTTGGAATCAACTTGCTCTACCAGGAACAAACAATAACTTTACACTGTTTGAAAAACGTCGTGTGTATTGTGATAGTCCTTGTCATCAATGTCTTCCTCGATATCCAAAACCACTGACATCTTTAAATTCAGATGGATATGAATATTCTCCAGTCGTTAGTGGTTATCTCAATATGACTCAATTGTGTTCCAATTCAGGTGAATTCTGTGTATACACCAATAGTAGTCGTGTTGCATTGAATGACAATGTGATTTTCCCAGCTTCAAAAGAAGGATCAGTGGATACTACTATGAATGACCATACCTATCTATTGGACTTGTCGTATGACGGGAACTTGCGTTACTTTGATATGAGCAACAAGAATGCTCTAGTATGGAAATCAAATAGCAAACCAGGATTTGGACCATTTACCTCTTCTGTATCTGATACAGGTCTCTTTGGAATTTATGATTCCGACAACAAATTAGTATGGTCTTATCAATGGTTTGATAAAACACAAATTGTTTGGAAAACTTCTGATAATGGTGATTGGGCCATCAAATGTGATAGTCCAGGTGATGATCTTCAAACCGTGAAATCCAATTCTCCACAAGATTGTCAAACTCAATGTTTCAATACTGGTAGATGTAATTCTTGGGCATTGATTGGAGATACTTGTTATTTGAAATTCAAATTGAATGCTTCTCGTGATACTTTCAAACCAGCTTCAAAAACTGATTATTGTGGATTGGTTAAATTAAAGATTTTATGGAATTCTTCACCTGAAGGTGATTGGGGTGATAATTGTGATTGGCCTGGAAATGATAATGCTCTTATCAGTACAAAAACATTACAAGAATGTCAACAAAAATGTAACGCTGATAGTATTTGTAATGCTTGGGCTTTCTTTGGATCCAATTGTTATCTAAAAACTAAACCTTCTCCTAGTCGTAGTACTTTTGAAGCAAGAGTTGGTGGTATTGCTTGTGGAATGGTCAAACCAAAGATTTTATGGAGATCTTCACCTGAAGGTGATTGGGGTGAATATTGTGATTGGCCTGGTGATGATCTTAAAACAATCAACAGTAACAGTCCACAAGATTGTCAAAAACAATGTTTTGGTGATGATGGTTGTAATTCTTGGGCTTTAGTTGGAAGTACCTGTTACTTTAAAAAGAAATCGAATCCAGTCCGTGAAAAGTTTTCAATCAGATCATCTCTTCAATACTGTGGAATGGTGAAATCAAAGATTTTATGGAATGCATCACCTGAAGGTGATTGGGGTGAATATTGTGATTGGCCTGGTGATGATTACAAGACTACCAACAGTAACAGTCCTCAAGATTGTCAACGTCAATGTTTTGGTGATGGAAATTGTAATTCTTGGGCTTTGGTTGGAAACACTTGTTACTTTAAGATTAAATCTAGTCCTGCTCGTGGAAAGTTTGAAGTCAGATCATCTCTTCAATACTGTGGAATGGTGAAAGCCAAGATATTATGGCATTCATCTCAAGATGGTGATTGGGGTGAATATTGTGATGCACCTGGTGATGATTACAAGACTACCAATAGCAACAGTCCACAAGATTGTCAAAGACAGTGTTATGAAGATGTTCGCAATTGTAATACTTGGGCCTTACTTGGAAATACTTGTTACTTTAAAGTAAAATCTAATCCATCTCGAGCCACTTTTGAACCTAGAACTTATCAAGAATATTGTGGTGTGGTTAAACCAAAATTGTATTGGTATACTTATGGTGAAGGTGATTGGGCCTACAACTGTGATGATTTGGATCATAATGATCTCAGATATATCAAACCGATGGGTAAATCAGCTGATTGTGCTCCAGCCTGTAACGGAGATCCTCAATGTACTCATTGGACTTGGACTGGAGATGCTACTTGTTATTTGAAGAGAAGGAATAATGTATCCCGAGCATCTGTCTCACTGATTACAAATCCTAGATTGACTTTGGTTTGTGGTGTTGCCAAGAGATATTCTCTTTAGTCTCAACTTATGACATACTACTAAGTTTTTCCAATAAAATATTACAATTCGATGTTTAGTTTGAATCTTGAGTAATTTTTTATATCTGAAAAAAAAGATAACGTACACTGATTTTAAGCATTAGATAATTGCAATATTATTGGGGATTACCAATGAATTATAACCTGTAATTGAAGTGGACCATGGATGATCAATTACTATAGCAATAAATGGTTTGCAATAATTATATACATGGATCTGGTAGTTGGACGATAGATCCAGTTTTCAACTTTAAATCGTCCATCTATCTGGTTCAAAATGAGTGGTAAAATAATATAAAGTGCTTTTAAAATGATCATTAAGGATACAAGTGAAAACCACTAGAATACGTATCAGATAATAATTCCTTGCATGCGATTGATGAATTGAATATTGTAAATTCTTTATTTCAAGTACGACCGTGTAAATATTGAACTTTTAAAACAAATGCATGTGAATGCATTGACAAACGTGTAACTTTAAAATTAAAGGTTATTTCAGGTAGTTAAAGATTCTCAGTTCTTTCAAATTCAATTCATTTGATGATCTTTAGTTTTTAAATTCAAGTTTTCAATTTCTGCTTTTTTTTTTATTTTTAGAAAACACGAAAAATAAAGACACCCTTTGAGGAATTTTAGACCAACGCCACATCTGTATTGAAAATTAAGGATTCTTTAATATAAAAAGGAACGAGATATTAAAAAGAATTCACTATTAAAAAGATGCAATTGATTATAAGCTTGATGTTATTGTCTTTGGGAATGGCTAGACCATTACAAAAACGTGCTATTGGTGGTTCAGCAAGTTATTATGGTCCTCCTACTGAAGCAGGTCCATTTGGAATTGGTGCTTGTGGTAATGATCCAATAAATCATGATTATTATGTTGCTGTTGGTATCAATGCTTATGATGGTTCGCGATGTGGTCAATGTATTCAAGTTCAATTTGAAGGAAGAACGTCCATAGGCCCAATGGCAGATAAATGTCCAGGTTGTGGTTCTGGTGTTGATTTATCACCTCGTATGATGGATGAACTTACCGGAAGTGCTGAAAGAACTTACCAGCTTGGTCGTATCCCAGTTACTTGGGAGTATGTACCCTGCCCAGCAGGAAGAGGAGTTGTAGGAGGCCAATCATTTTATGCATCATCATCTTCAACAGTTGGATCCGCCCCTTTTAACACGGGAAGTGGTGAAAACAAAACACTATTTGGACAATGCCAATCGGATACTATTCAAGTGTGTATAGGAGATTATGAATGGAAGGATTGTCAGAGTCAACAAGAGTTAGTATGCAGTTCAGGGACCCGTTGCCAACAAGAATCCAAGTGGATCCAATGTATTTAAAGACACCTAATTTATATATAAACACTTTTTTATCATAGCAGTAGTTCATAGTACTTATTGAGTTAGGGTTGCGTATTGGGATTAGGGTTATTGAGTTAGGGTTGATGAGTTAGGGTTAGTTAGGGTTATTAAGCTAGGGTTAGTTAGGGTTCTTGATCATTTCAAGCTTTTGAATTTCTTTTTCTTTTACATGATGTCAACGTAATCCTTGATTCTCTCACATTAGATCTGCTACTCGGTTTCCTCCTGTCTTATACGCTCAAGATAGAAAATCTCTATTCATCACAGTAAACTTACAAGATCTTAATGATCCCGAATTCATATTAACCGATCATTCCATCGCTTTTAACGCTACCGTAAACAATATTGCTTATGCTTTCTCCATTGACCTATTCGACAAAGTAAAGGAAGACTCTTGGCATAAAACTGTCACTAACCGTAATGTCTCCTTGGTAGTCGCAAAGGAAAATGATAATACTCGCTTTTGGCCTCGTTTACAAAAACAATCTGGAAAATTAGCTTATGTTAAAACTGACTTTTCCAAATATCAAGATGACACCTTTGACGATCCGGTCGAAGAAACTCCAGCTGATGATATGATGGGAGGTATGGGTGGAATGGGTGGAATGAATGAACAACTCATGCAAATGATGGCACAAGGTGGTGGTATGCCTGGAATGCCAGATATGGCTAGTTTGATGAAAGGTGCCGGTGCCGGAGCTGCTACTGTAAATTTATATTATTTGATTATTTCTAGGAACCAGATTCAGATGATGAAGATGATGAATTGCCTCCACTGGAAGCTAATTAAACTGTGTTTGGAAATTGTGAAAATAAAACTTGATTACACTAATGAAAACAGAAATTTAAACTATAAACAATCAAAAAACCATAGTAATAGTAGGGTGCTTTGCAGTTGTTGGAAATGACTATGATTGATGCTTTTTGAATTATTCGATGTTTGTATTTTAAATCCTAAATGTGAGTATCCATTCATGTCTTGATCTGTTTGTTTCCTTTAATGAACACCTATAATTGTTACTGGCTGTGAGAAATACTGAAATAGTACCAATTCAGGACACAAAACAATCCACGTGGCAAATCTCTTTCTCATTGGTCCACAATACAATGTAGTGTAAACCAAGCATAAATACTTGAAGGTTCAAGGATTCCATTTATATGGGTCTTTCATTCTCAAGTTTATTTTCATTCTGGAATCATCAAAAAGTCATGAAGATACTAATGGTAGGACTAGATGGAGCAGGAAAATCAACAATACTCTATAAACTAAAGCTTGATGAACTTGTAACTACCATTCCAACAATAGGTAACACTTAAAAAAACGCTAAACTAATGGAAAGGATTTAATGTCGAAAATGTTCAATATAAAAACGTGACATTTAATGTATGGGATATAGGAGGTCAAGATAAGATTCGACCACTATGGAGACATTGTAACAATCCAAAGATTAACATCTAGATTTCGAAAATACAACTGGTATTATCTATGTCATTGATTCCAATGATCGAGATCGAATACAAGAATCCAAACGAGAATTAACAAAATTATTAAATGAAGATTTATTACAACACAGTCGATTATTGATCTTGGCTAATAAACAAGATTTACCATTTGCAATGAAAACGAATGAAATGATTGAAGAAATGAAATTGATGGATATTAAAGATCGTGATTGGTTCATTCAATCTACTTGTGCTACTAGTGGTGATGGTTTATTTTCAGGATTAAATTGGTTTATTAAATAATGTCAATGGTAGTTGTTTATGAACCTTTTCCTTGTCATTCAATAAACTGTTTTTTATATATTGTACTTTGAATATTTGTATAATGAATTTTTTAAAAAAAAAAATCACTATAGGTTGTAGGTTATTTTATCCTTGAAAAGATAAAAATCACGAAAAAGCTTAATTGTAGAAATCATCTCACATCATTATCAAACCAAACTAATTATAAAAAGAAATTCAAAATCAAGCTTATGAAATAAAATGTAATTCAATAGATGAATGATCAATTCTTAACAACAATAAAGTCATCATGTCACTATAATGGTGCACGTCATTTTTTACCATTCAAAAAAAAAACATCAAATTAAAACAATCAAATCTATTATAAAAAAAATAATACATCATTTTGATTTTAAATTTCAATTTTGATCATTGATAAAGAAAAAAAATCAACGAGACTTTTTTGTATAGCATCAAATTGAATACAAACAAAAGAAGATTGAAAACAATGCAAGTGATTAAACAATTAAATCCACAAGGTAACAAAAAAAAATCTTCTGTATATATCAATTCAAAAATATCATTTTTTTAAAAAAATAATCACGATTTAAAATGAATGTGAATGCTAAACAAATAGAACGTAAAGTGACTTATTTATCACATCATCAAAGTCGAAAACCAATCCAAGGAGATCAATCCATCAAAGATTCTCTTTATTCAAATGATCAATTGGAATATATTAAAAATTTAGCTAAAGATCATGTACCTGATGATTTACGTATTGCTATTCATCAAGAAGTATATCATGATTTTTTTAAATTGATGGTTAGAGAAAAGCATTAAAAGATATTTCACAAAAAAAGATAAAGAGTTGGGGTAATACTGTGATGGGATCTCGATTGAAAAGATTAGCTATGGCAGATGAAAAATCTCGATTAGCAGAAGTTTGTTTTTCAAGAAATATTCATTCTTTTTTATAGATTGAAAGACAAAATACGGATCAAGAATGGGCTAAAATACGTGCAAAAGAACGTGAAGAAGCAATTCAAAGAGCAAGATTATTACAACAATGTGAAGGTCCAAGAGTTCGTAGTTTACATTCCCAATTAATCATGTCCAATGTCTTGCATGTAATACATTACTTTCTTTCATTCTTAGGAACGTGATAAACAAATTGATTATAAAAACAAATATAATTTAGCAGTTAAAATACATGAAAAAGAAGAATTTTTAAAACGAAGATTATTAAATTTAAAAGAATTGGAAAAAGAAGAACAACAAATATTAGATTCACGTCAAAAACGATCTGAATTTGCTAATCATTTACGAGAATGTATGGATAAAAAATCTATTGAAAAAGCAACACAACGACAAGTATATACTCTTCAATACAATTAATAATCTTATAGATTGATAAAGATGGTTATTTATCTTTAGCAAATGAAATTAAAACAGAATTTCAATTAAAATCTGTTCGAGATTTTCAAAACAAAATGAAATGGCAAAAAGAAATTAATCAAGTTTTAGTAGATCAAATTCAACAAAAGAATGTAAAACAAAGTTGATTTTTTTAATATTGATAGCAAAATAAGGAAAAAGCTAAAAGAGAAGCTCGAGAATTAGAAATTTCCAATGAACGATTTAATTCCATGAAACATATGTTTGTTGAAAAACGTAAAGACTTTTTCCAAAATCAACAAAAGTATGAATTTGTTTTATTTAATATTTTAGAGAAATACATGATCGATTCAGAGTTGTTTCTGAACATAACATCAAAGCAAATGAATTAGTCAAACAAGATCGTGATAAATATTTAAATTCTATAAGTCATCAAGGACCTACAAAAGCTCAATTATTACGTGAAGAAAAAATATTAACTGAAAAAGAATTTTATTTAAAAGAACAAGCTGAATTTGAAATTCAACATGTAATTAATATCATGGTAATAGGATTAGAAATCAAAACGTACTTTGATGAATGTTCAAGCTAAAGAATTGAAATTAAATGAACGCGCTCGTAACATTGAAAATACAGAATCTTGGAAAAAAGAAACTATTGAATTACAAGAAAAGAAAAAGAAAAGTTTATTAGATATCAAAGAATTTCATGTTAAACAAATGGTAATCTTGATCCTTAACATCAAAGGAACATAAAAAGGTTTTAAAACAAGAACAGAAATCAAATGAAATGAAACAAAATCAATTAAAGGCACAAAAGGAATTACAAGAATTAAATGATTTTGATTTATATGCTAATCAAATGATTGATGATTGGAAATCTCAACGTAAAAATGTTGCACCTGTAATGAGATCACTTGAAAAAGATCGACCAGGTTACGTGAAAAGAAGACCTGGAATTATGAAGAAAGAATATGGTTCGTTTAATTTTCGTTTTTGTTAATCCTTTTATTTTTAGATCATTTCTCAAGATTGGGTTTCACAGTACGTTGGGTCCCTGCTCAACCGGTCATTCCTCCTATTTAAATTCAATAAAAAATCTCTTTTTGTTTTATAATTTGTTCCCTATCTGTATCAACATAACAGAGTGTTAGTAACAACACTGTGTTACATAATCTCATCTACATGACCAAAGCGTTGCTAAATCTCATCTATAAGCAATACAGATTATTACAAAAACACTCAAATGAAATTGAACAATGTGTTTATTGATGATTTTTAAGTTTTGCAGAAAGCCATTCTAAACCTTCAAACAATCCATCACCAGAAGTAGCACAG
>JADGIX010000206.1:0-24060 GCA_027595885.1 Globomyces sp. JEL0801
TTTAAAAGTCTAACTCCTATAATGGAATACATCTAATAACATTACCAATATGAATGTACATATGTTGATTTATAATAACTGGAATTATGGGACCTTGTCTTGGAGGTTTGCGTCTTGGATATAATTCTTCAAGTTCATCGGTTAAAGGATTATATTTATGATGTTGTTGCTCACCATCTTTATCATATGATATTACAAGAAGTGTATCTTCGTCAAATAATTCTAGTTTGTCTATACACAGTCTTGTACTAAAGTCCTTATGAGTTATAATAGATGATCTGGTAATCTGAAGTCTACTAGCATCTTCCATTACTCTAAGTGTACCGGATATAAGTCTTTCCATTTATGTACTATTTCAAATTTTTGTTAGACTTCAAACTCTAGAACCCACACTTGCTATTGTAGTTCAGATAATAATTGACTATTTATGTCCGTATGTATTACGTTTGACTTTTTAAAATGATTTATGCTAATGTAATATGTTGCTCATCTTGTCTACTATGACAGCATTTTAGTGCTACCTTGAAGACTTACGACCATAAAATAACTATCATCTCATTCCAATTTTTCAGAATGGCTGTCAGTACCTTGATTATTAAATCCTTTATACCACATCCATAGGTCGATTAGGTTATGAATCAATATAATTGTTTGCAATATAGCTGGCACTACAATACCTAACCAAAAGCGAGTAGTAATATAGATTACCGTAGTAGTTGACTGATTAGCATCGTTAGTGGAAACGATTACATGTTTGTCCACAAGATACCTACCTGCTAGGACATGTTCTAGGCTTTCACTAACTTGTTCGCAAGAAGCATATAATATCCAGGCTAAACATAATAGTACTATAGATTCAAATGGCGATAATGGTTTCGGTCTATACATTACAACTTAAGTATATCTGTAAGTTTTTAATTTACATTCTGAGCAGAGTATAAGATACCTAATCTAAATCAGCTAACCGAGAGCACAATTCCTTTATCTTCAAGTTGATAGACATAAATTCATTGTACCCATCCTGAACATTTAAGTCCAGATTCCATCTATCCTTAGGAGCAACATCTTGTATGATATCATTCCTGTCATTAGATATTCTAGTAGGAGTCAAAACAAAACTTGCCGTATCCAGATGGTAAATGCATACTTTAGTTCCTATGATACTGAATGCTGTGAGTGTCGGTAGAGGACATTCTTCTGCTAACATCTCAAATCTTTCTCTCATTTGCTTATCAGCTTGCCTTCTCGTGTATGTACTATTAATACTAGTTTCAGGTTTCACTTCAATGAATGTAACTGTTCTACCTTTACATCTGATGTCTATGGTAACAACAAAGTCAATACTTTTCGTAGTTTCTTCCTCAGGTTGTAATCGAGGAATTATCGTGTATTCAAACTCGTTGTATATAGAGCTCAGTAATTTGTTGTACGGCCCATATAATGAGCTTCCTTTTGAGTTTCTGTGTTCCCTAATTAATACCCGTTGAAACTGTCCTAACGTTAACATAGCAAGTATCTTATTGAATTTTTATATACTATCGGAGACTATGGCATGGAGTATCTCGGCTAATACTCTTATCTTATCTTTGTCAAATACCGTTTCATCTGAGGGGCTATTTACTTGTAGCGATACATATCTTCCGTGAAATTTCCATTCAGAATTATAGCTGTAGAGTTCCCATTCATAACCTATTGATACTGCTCCATATACAGTAGATTTATCATTATTGCTATTATACGAACTGTGAAGCTCTAGCATATTTTGTGCCCTACCCAAGTCCCAATTATCCTTCTTAGCTTCTACAACCACCAATATTTTAGTATTCCTCACAACAACGTATTCTATAACTCCAGTAGCAATCTCTCCATCTATAGGATACTCACGTTCTAACCTAGGCTTATTAGGAAACCTAATATTGTTGGCTCTAATAAAGTATGATATAGTGTAGGTCAGAAATGGAGATACAAAGTCAGATCTCTTGGCCTCATTACCTATATTAGGTGTGCCTTGTGAATCATATAAAACTGTAAGATATGATAACATACTATCAATAACATGATCAGGGAGCTCTTTTCTGTCGATCGTTATAATATTCGATAATAGGTAATCAATATCAATGTTCATAAACTCGTAGAACTTACGCCAATCAATATTCGAGTATGTTTCACCTTTGGACTTAACAGAGAATATATCGAACTCATCTCTAGCCATTTTTCTCTTATTCTTACTTTCGGACATACGACGTTAGTTTGTTGTATTATAGCTAAATTTTTATTCACTCTTATGATGCTGCTAATTTTAAGTAATCATATCATAGTAACTTATTGTTTAACATCCTGACTCTCCTTAATACAGCCTAGATCATGTAACTTCTTATGCCACATGATACCTCTTGTTGCTAATGCATCCGCTTGTATATTACCATAGCTATCATTATGACCTTTTATCCACAAAATGTGAATTTGGCATCCTGTTGCTTGAGTCAGACGTAAAGTTTTATCAAAGAGATTCCACATATCAAAGTTGGTATGTCTACGATTACCACCAGGGCGTGCTATATCGACTACGTACTTAGAATCAGTGAATATAACCAAGTGCCTCACTCTATAGTCTTGTTCAGTTGCAATAAATGCTGTATAACCAGACATAGCTAGAATTACTGCCATAAGTTCTGCTCTATTATTGGTAGGATTACTCCAAGTAAATGGTAATGCCCCGTTAAGCTTGCAATCTTCTGCAAACCATACTCCGACACCTGCAAAACGTTTTACATCGTTTAGTCCGTTATTTTCACATCCTCCATCAGTATATACAACACGATAACTACCATCTGGGGTAAGGCCTGTATACTTATCAGCAGTTAGTGCTATAGCTCTGATGTCCATATAAGTAGTGTCTTGTTAAATATTTAATTAATCACATTATGTACATCATTAACAATCAATCAAAGCCAAGTCCATTCCTACCATCACATTACCTTAAAGAGAGATCTTCTGTATCATTTGTTCCATTTGTTAGCAAGTTATCCATATCTGAAATTGACACTGATAACTTAAAGTGTATAGAGATAGACTGTGGTACTAACGTTAATATTTCGAATACAGCATGTGAGTTTCATAAGCAATGCAAAGGCCACTTAACTACCAGTCATTCTAGACGTGTATCATTTCCAGATTTTATGTTGTCTAGAGATATCGTTGAACTGTCTACTATAGATATAATACACAGAAGGATATTAAACTATGTTGGTTACGACAAAGATGGAGATTTAAATTCCATAGTTCAAGACTTAGGTACTGCTATATCAGGTAGAAGAGGAATATTTAAGTATTCACTCATGGGTTGTAGATCTAGTAATAGTGCAAGAGGAGTTGCTACTTGTGCATGGCCAGAAGATTTCAGAACTGTCTATATACCCAGAGCATGGATGGCTAATATGGGCGTAATGAAGTTCGAAGAGAGTGATAGAGATGGAACATATTTTGTATCATCATACCCTAAATTCACTAGGATAAAGGATGGAACTTATGCACTACTAGGTAGATGTCCGACTTTGTCTGAAAATTCTCTACAATCAGTCAGATTGTATGCCTGGGATAATCCATCTATAGGTGTACATCCAAATATGTGTATTCCTACCAATCTAGATTATGACGGTGATGAAGTTCATATATTTCCTATGTCTTCTAGAAACTCTATAGAAGAAATTATAAAGTTTGGTAACACAGCTTATAAATATAAGTTCCAAAGAAGTGATATGTTCAATGATCCTGGTACTAGACGTGAATACTTCCTCAGAAGTACTAGATCTATAACTCTAGACTATGATTTGGAATCAAATGAAGCGAATGAAGTTAGCGATATGGTAAGAAACAAAACATCTGCTTGGAAATCCATAAAGGGTTATTATAATAGACCAGAGGATATGATATCAGGGTTTATAAGTCTAACGCATCAAAGAGTGCAATCTATGATCTATAGTAAAATGAAAGTATCAGAAGGTCATGTATATGGAAGGCAATTGCGTAATGTATTATTCCAGGTTACTTCAGAAGGTAATACACTACGCTCATCGCTTAGTATGCGGGGCTCTCCAGATGACATCATGTTCAGCATACCTCCTGTAATAAATTCTGCTATTGGGTATCCTGGTGTTAGGCTGACATACGAATTCTCAATGAAGCTGACTCAGAAGCTACTAGATATGGCAAAACATACAGCAGACAGATATGATAAGATTGCTTCGATAGATAGCTTGTTAAGTAATGGACCAATGGAAACATTCACTTATGGAAGAAGCGTGTTACCAATGAGTAGAAAACTCTTGGCTACAATTGATAACGAATTGGAGCGATTCTTGGCATGTGTTACTTCTATGTCTGTTGCTTGTTTTGACAACAATATTGTTTTTGATACCATTGGAATACAGGAGGTAGCATTTATTATATATCTATCTACACTAATAAAGAAGTGTCCCTCTATAACAGGAACTACAGTATCAAAGTTTATGTCTAAGTTTCTATGCAATCCATTACTAGTAGGTATGAGTGAAGATTTAAGAGGAATGGATATGTACCTTTCTGATATTGATGATGACTATGAATGTAACTTCAGTGTAAGTAATCCTATATGTGCTATGATTACTGGTAATTTAAGAGTTTTAGAATATCGAAGTCTAAGACATTCTATTATCTGATAGCTTTTAAAAATCCGTAACATGGATGTAAATTTGACAAGAGATGTTAATAACGCGTTATGTATATGATAGACATCTAACGTCTCTTGTGTACCATATATGTCCTACACAACTATTAGGACACTCCTTGGATGTATTAGCTTGTACCGCAGTGCTAACCCAAAATGTTTGAATAGGATCTGTCATTCGTTTGTAATGTCTATACCAAAGACAGTCTAATATAGAATGTGAAGCAAGCCATGCATGTTCCGTCCATAATGCAATTGTATATTCTGCCCCACACTCTTTACTTTTGTCACAATCGATGAGTACTGATTCTACCTTCATAGTTCTTTTGTCATTTACAGAGAATTGTGTAATAGCACTACGATATAAAGAGTATATACTGAACTGTGGATTACAACCAAAATGTTTCCAAATATCACGTGTACCCGAGACAAACGTAAGCACATTACCACGTAAGCATATAGATTCTTCAAGTATCTTAGCATAATCGACAACAGCTGGTATTGTTTCATCAAATTCAATATCTTCAAATGTTGGTCTTACTAATGTATCGCTATCAGCATGTTTTGTAGCATCGTAAGCTATACTCTTTGATTCTATCAAATGACCCATATAGTTTACGACATCCCTTGAAGTTCCCTTGCTTCTTATATATGTGGTGCTTAACATAGTACCTTCTATATTTTGACATAATTCCTCAATACTTTTACCCGAGACTTGAGACATCCTTTCTAGGTAATTTAAAAAGCGTTCATTTCGCCTCGAGAAAGTACGAGGGCTACAACGTTCGTATAATACTTCTATACATTCCTCGTATGTCGGTATATCAGAATCGGAAGTAGTAGAAGAAACAGTCGAACTATATATTAGTACAGACAATATCGTTTGTATGAATTTCATATTCTGCTGTATCATTTTAAATTTTTACTAATACGTCGTAATCAGATGCTATTATTATTGGCTTAAGGTTTCAATTCTAGACAATGTAAGTATAAAGCTTCTCCTTTTATATGGATCATTGCATATCTTAGCTATTGAGTAGGACAGTCTAGAGAAGGCAATCCTTATCTGCTCAGGTTTTCCATTATATCTTATAGCACCATCATTATATAATCTAACGTTACCATTACCACCTGTTCTACCATCTTCATGTTCAGAACTAAATCCATATATCGTAAGCCCAGTGACATTGTCCAGATATCTACTTCCTTGGGGAAGATTGCTGCGTATTAGTGCTAAACTTACATCTGTTGTTCCACATATATAAACTTCTATTCCAAAGCATAAGTAGAATCGCAGTGAGGTATTTCCTAAATGTATAGAAACGGCAGATACGTGATATGTTGAGTTCTTATGCTTAGTTAACAATGTCAGAACTGATGCTGCAAGTCTTCCTTGTATTCTAACACCGTTTGCTTGGAGAGTAGGAACACACTCATCAGCTGCATTTGTAGATGGCGATAGAACTCTTATGTTCTTCATTGCATTCAATACTTCTGAGATACTGATATTGGATATAAACCAGCTGCTAGATACATTAGCGGGCTCTATTAATACTGTAGCCAGTTTTATATCATCAGATATCATCCATATACCTAGTTGTAGCATCTTTCTTGACTTTGACATGATAATATCATTAGCATTTTGTGCTGTAACCCCTAACCCTAACAATACTTCATATCTTATCTTAGTGAATACATCCGACATCGGAAATATTTGGCCTAACTCACTTATTCTAGACCAATCTATTGTATATCGAAGTATATCATTATCTACATTGTTACCATCATCATCATGTTCATTTTCCATAATATCTGCTCTGTTCTGATCTAGTATAATAGCACTCTGCATAACAAAGGTGTTGACGAGATCTGTTGTCATTGATAATGATAAGTTTGTACTACAATAAATATTTATTAGGTTACTCAAGCAAATGATCATTACAGGTAATAATACACATCCAATGATGTGTAATCATGGAGGTAGTAACTTTTCTATTAACGCTAGTAACTCTGTACACTTTGTAGATTACGCCGTATATTATGATCAACTTAGGGGAAATATGGGACATGGTGTTAGCAAATTAACATCAAACAATATGCCATGTGATACTATTATGGATCTCAAGTATTCCATTGGTAGGTTCATGTGTGATATAGTTAGAAATGGTAGTATTAATGCCAAGTACGAGATATTTATGTACGGACTATACCATAACTGTGAGCTTACTAATATCATAGCTCTTATATCATCAATAATCTCCTACGCTTCCATAATGTGTACAGTTTCATTCGTTATACTAGTTGAACCAAACTTTGAGTATCTGCTTACTTATACACATATCGAAGGAATAAGTGTGGACATTCGCCCTTCAACCTGTAACATTGTTATGAGAACAGGTCACATAAGTGTAGCAATTGCTGGACGTTCCGAATCCAATCATATGGATGATATGCCTACAATATGTAAATCCAACAAGTGGCATGCCTTTTATACTACGCTTACAATAGATGAAATAGATACTAATAATATTATCTCTTACACTAATGGATACAACAGATTACTACTACCTATCTCATGCGGTATTAGTGTTACATATATGCACTTTTGTAAGTATCCACATGCCAATAATGTTAGTACTTACATGTCAAGTCATAATATTGAAGTTTCTAAACTTAATTTCTATGTACATAGAGTATTATCCGCACGTCCTACAGGTATATTATGTACTTCTTGCTATAGATATCACATTATGTACTCTATACCTATGCATGGAGTATCTTAGGAAATTAAAAATTTACATAACTACATGTCTGCTGCTAAATTATTGGAGTACATAAATAACCAGGCTCACTTAGGATATATAACCGGTGATTCAGAATCAACAGAAGCAACTCATGATATAAACAACAATAAGATGTATATTAAAACCGACGTATTAGAGCAACTATACTACGAGCCTAATCTCTACATACTTGGGGATATTTTATACAAGTCCTGGAAGTTTATTGCAAGACCTCCCGATAATCTAACGTCATTAGACATTGTTGTATTAATGCTATCCTCTAATGAATACAGCATGTCTCCTTCATCGTTTCACTGGCCTTCATCAAATCATGATACATATAGGTTTCTATGGGATATTGTTAATAGAACTCTTATAATGAACAAAGATTGTGGGTTCCTATCTAGATACACTAACCTTAGATCTTCTAGTGCATATTATTCCAGACATATTGTAAAGTTGGAAGAGGTTACACCTGTGGTTAATATTATGTCAGACAATCTCAGGTTGGTTCAAAGGCTCGGAGCTATTGATATATTTCCCAGCGCAGAACCAGAATGTGTAGAACAACAGTATGTAGCTATACATGAATCTTCGCTTCTGTCACTTATGTCGTTTCTTTCAAGGACTAAATAAAAAATTCATCCGACTACATAAGATGAACGAAGGTAGCTCTAGTCTTATGGATATACTTAAAGGTAAAGGTGATACCAGTAAAGTAGTTAAAAAGGATAATGATAATAACCAAACTGTAAGTGCATTGGCAGACATTATGCCAGATCTTAATCGTGATTTCCATATAGCAGAACTCAGTAGGAAAGTAACATCTATGGAGATGACTATAAGCAATTTGTCATGTGAAATTCGTGATCTTAAATCTATGGTATCTAATATATTGAATATAGTTGCAGATCCCGAATCACATTATGGAAGGAGTGTGCCTAATATAAGGCTTAGAAATTCTGCATCTAGTTCCGCGAGTGAATCTCTTGATCCTATATCTACCTCCTCTATTAATCAATATCATCACCTGGACATACCCGAGACTCCATCTCCTACATTTAGAACACCACTACCAGTTGCAGGTTCCGATCCGATTATAGTTCGGCTAGAATCACATCATTCTGACTTGAGCGGTATATCAGCAGACATGTTTATTTATGACTCACTTAACATGATAGGTCTTCATACTCTATTAGAATCGGAGCTATGTGTTAATCTTCCTAATACTAACACTACTACTACTACTACTACTACTACTGCTAGAACTAGGTTAAAACCCAGACCTAAAAGTATGCTAGGTTTAAGCTTTACATCTGAACCACAAGAAATAACTGAGGAAATGTCGCTTAAAGATCAGTCCTATAAGTATAAGGATAGGCCATCAATATATACCGCATTTATATTGAGTATGATAGATACAGTCAAAAGAAGGATAGAAGCGAGTAAGAAGTGTATGTTTAATAACTCCTCTAGTTCTACATTTCAGGCAGTTAAGATAGCAGTATCAAACATTTCAACTTATATGAACGTAGAGTATGTGGGAACTAAAGATCTAGGTATCATAGCTGCTATGGATCTAATGCGTTCTACATCACGTACTCCTAACATAGCTATACATATGAATGCCTTTGTGGTATTTTCTAGAAGTAAGGCTAATGCACCGTTTATTAGAACTCTTATGGCTTTAATAAAGCATTTAGCTAAAGTCTATGAGATATTTGAGCCACCTGGTGACCAACTTATACATGATTATGGTGGTACATTGATAAACGAAGCTACTGGTGAGTTTGCTTTACCGTACAGTATTGATTCTATGGAATTACGTACACCGGTTCCATTACAAGAGACACTGTTAACTATGAAAGCAGGACCGTTCGGAAATTATGTCGCCTCGCGTTTGGCAGGATTTGATATAAATGAGTCCATGATTGTTGCTAATGAATCTCAATCTTTTACAGCAGGAGCTGATAAGTTAACAAGCATTACTAGAGTTAGAGAATACGTACTAAGTATATTAAGCAGGTAGTTTTTAAAATCACATATAAGTGTTAGATGCTGCTTTTATATCCATATCTTCTGCTATACTACCATTGATTCTATATATAGCCATTTGAATATCTGCTTTAACTATCTTCATCCTTACTGCCATTTCTTGTACTTGCTGGGTCCATATACCCTGTATGTTACAATCGCATAAAATGCTTAGTCTCCTACAGCCCTTACATATTTGTACTATTACCATATCACCTGAGGTTATTATCTCATTAAGACAATTTATCAATCCTGCAGACATCATTGCATGCATTTCCATCTCTCCTATTCTTACAGAAGAACCTCTAAGCCGACCCCTTACTTCTCCTATTCCTCTGATAGGATTACTCATGTAATGTTGCTTGTCTCTAACTAGATGATATAGCTGCCATATTTGTGATATACCATAGTCAGCAGTAATGGAAGGCTGTAACTTCTGTGAATGATCACTAATTATCTGACATGTCCTAGGAATTATAGTCTTGACATCATAGTCATAGTCTACTACCTTATTTATCTTGGAGCCTATACTTATACGGTCGAAATTCGTTGTACCTACAATATTGATTGATAACCAAGATTCATATAACTGACCCAGAGTACCCCTGTTATGGATTGATGATGAAGCAATGATTATATCAGGTGTAAAGATCTCTCCTGTTTTATTGCATCTACACTTGATCATTTCGTCTTCTGTTAAAATCTTAGAGACTGTAAATTTCTGACCATGCATAGTTGCTAGTTTATCTCCTACATGAAGTCTGTCAGATTCTAGATAAGACAGGACCGTTCTACTCTTGGTCTTAGTAAACGTACTCAATATAGTCTTACCTTGATCATATGGCCTCCACCATGTATCCTTGGTATTGTTTGTAGTAGAATTGGTCAGAGGTGATTCTACATCTTGTGGCAGCGGATGATATAGGAAACCCTCATGCGCAAACCATTTATTCTTATTAACTCTTTCATGTATAACCACAGCATCCTCATAGTTGTAATCCATATTAGCATAAACTACTAGTAATGGTACGCCTGGTATACCCTTTGAGTATAGAACATTAGCTTGTATGATAGCTTCTAAACAAGGAGTTCTTAATATAGGTAAACACAATGATTTAGGACGTATAGTTGATGCAGTTGATGAAAATGGTATACATATAGCTTGAACAGCCATATTACTTGCCAAAGTTGGTCGTGGAGGCTCGTCATATAAAGAGAATGGAAACATGGATACTGTTAATCTTAGCAACATATTGATAGGCGTATGTATATACTGAACTCTTCTTATATCAATGTCAGGTGACCTATAGTGAAGGCTGTCACACCAATGTAAGGTATTAGGTCCTTGTATCATATCATTGATACTGTTACATAAAGGTTTCATTATACAACCAGAAGATATCGATATAGATAGTAACTTAGATTTGCTAAAATAATGAACCGATGGAACTTGATAGCCTTTCATCTGTCTAAGCATATGTCCAAGCTCTACTAAGCAGCTCTCCTCGACCATTAATGTAGCTCCATGAAAGTGTACCATAATACCAGATCCATGGCCACTTATTCTAGCTTCTAACATTGATAATACAGATGAGCATTTAGCTATAAGTTCCGTATTTAGAACTCTATACATACATCCATTAACTAACGATCTTATCTTACCAGCTTCTAAACTTAGTGGTGTATACACTGGATCTATGAAACCATACCAATCTGCTCTCATATGACGTAAGTTGTGATTTCTTTCATCGTAGCTCTTGCTTTCATTATCTCTTTCTTCATAACATCTACAGTCTATGAGAGAGTTGTTGTGTATTACAGAGTACATACCCACATCAGGTACATTCTCTTGTAGAGTATCATACATCTTAGTCCATAATATACTACTATTTCTTGCACTTTTGTGTTCAATAAGAGCGTGTATATTGAATGCATGTAAGGGAGGAATTGGCATACATTGAAATAATAACCAAAGCTTATGATCAGAGTCTACTATGACTTCATTGAAATGACTGCTTATCCATGCCATTCGTGTATTTCTGATCTTTAAAAGGGTATCTGAAAGATTAAGGTTTCTGCACATGAGGGTAATAGGAAATGTATCAGAGTTATCTTTAACACTAGGATTCTTGTTCAACATGCAAACGTAACCAAAATGAGGTGTAAATAACCTAGGAATATGAGAGTTAGTTCTAAACTTGCTATATACAATTTCTGGCATCGCACTTGATGCTCTAACTTCAGTAACTGAACCTCTAAATCCTTCTCTTTGGTAGATTTCGAGCGACTTCCTCAATGGTAGGTAATTATCTATTTTATTACCACATGATAGCTCTGCTCTCCAATCTTTAATGGCCATACTATTATGTATAGAGCTAATATTACCAGTATAGTCATCACCTAAGACTTCAGATGTAGTATAAAATTGTGACAGGTCCTCATTATTATCAATATAATCCATCTGTGTATTGATAAATTTTTAAATAACTATATAGCCCATCTGTATACAGATCTTACAAGAGTTCGTACCATAACATCAGTACTTTTCATACCACATACTGATAACACATTGTCAACTACCGATGATATTGATTGCCATAAAGTTCTATTACAGACTTTATCTATATCTTTAAATGGGACATCCACAGGTGTTGATGCTATAGTTCCATCATTCATTACAAATACATAGTTAGGTATACCACGTATCTTCATTTCCTTAGAGCATTCACTAACGGTGTACTTCCTTGAGTCTATATACATCAGAAGATGTAGCAATATATCAGCTATCAACTTCTCTGCTTCTAGTTTGCTATTAGAGGTGATTATCTCACAAACTCTATTAAGTGTTAGCCTTGAGAGCAAGGTTCTATCCTTTCTTCTTACTGCTATACCTTTAGCCATGTATGAATATAGACCTTTATTAAGAGAGCTACCAAAGTACATCTTACGTTTAAGCATTATAAGCTTATGAAATCGTCTCTCAAACTCAAGTTTTATGTTACCAAATGGAGTGTATTTCATTATGCTGTGGAATATCTTCGTAAATGTCTCATCGCTTGCTATATTAGAGGGACATACTATGAATACAGAGTCAGTATCCCCATATACAACTGTACATCCTATACTCCTCGATATACCTATAGCGACCGAGAGTAGCCATCTACCAATAGTAGTTATGGATGATGCCCCATAGAATGAACATAAACCTGAAGTAGAGGAACCCATAGCTCCATACAAACTATTAGCGCAAATTTTCATAGCATAACTTAATGATGTATCTTTACCAGCATTAGACTTCTTTATAGTCCTTCTAGTGCTAATTAACGTATTAAGCAGAGCACACTGAACTCCTTCTGGCTCTCTATATATTACAGATACATGATCCTTGAATCCTACGAAAATACACTCGTGTGTCCAACATACAGAATCTTCCTGCATAGTATAATCATAGCTAAGATCGTACATAGCATTATGGAATGTACTTGTGAGTATAGAATCCACACTCTCAGTTGATATATTAGCAGAAATCATTATACTAGGATATAAAGATGCGAAGTCATAAACTAATACATTATCGTACAATCCTGCTTCTGGAGATACAACATAAGCTCCTTTATATTTACCATACTTGGGAGGCTCTATTGACCAATCCATAACTGCATTTTGCGATAAGCAATACGTAGAGGTAATATTAGCCATAAGAGATCCACTTAGAAACTTAGAACAATCTGATATAGGTGATTTGGTCAAGACAGAAAGAGCTATGAGCTCATCTATACACTTACTTTTAATAGCTATCTCTAAGCATAAGTATGAATCATGAACATTATATAGTCCTGCGTGAGTATAATCAAATGCTTCGTCATTAGTATCTATATTGAAATGATCCATAGGAAGTTTATCGGGTAGTCCTAATGCCACTGCTATAGATGACAAACTTGTTGATGGATAATCCTGTCCATGAAGTTTCTGTATAAACCACCAAGTATCAACTATATTAACTCCATGAATGTTAAGTGTCATACCCTTGTCCTTAGCTCCAAGATTAACTTCAGAAAACATATTAGAATATTTCATAGAACAATGTGCTGCTAATATACCAAAATCGTAACGGTATCCATTATGAACGCATAAGAAGTCTGGATTGTAATCTGCTATTGTAGATATAGTCCAATCTGCTATATCCTTAGAGTTAGTGAATCTGAATGCTTGGTATAGATCTTCGCTACTTAGTTTACTAGTATTAACATTTCCCACCATATATCCCAACAATCTCTTACCACACCTTGTAACTATAGATGACGAAATGAGTGGATCAGTTGGTAATGGAAACCTACCTCTTCTTACCAGTGTACTTTGTTCCAAATCAAAAGCCATATAAGTCATATGTTGAGGTTTAATAATTGTGCTATGTATTCCGACCTTTGTATCAGCAAATGGTGAAAGACCTTCAATAGTTACAGCTCTTGCTAGTCTAATACCACTATTACCACTAGGAACAACTCCTACATCTGAGTTAGGATCAATAGCAGTATGCTTAGTCTTTATGTCCTTTCCTGTAATATCGCATGGCTTATAATCATGATTTAGGACAAGCTTTTCTAAACCACGTCTATATGCTACTACAATATTCTTCTCTGATTCATTACTAGGTTCAACAAATGTAGGTATCCATCCATCATCTACAAGATTTGGCATGTAGTGTAATAAATATTTATACAGTCACTCTAGCTTGTTAATCATCTGTATGAGTGATGAAGGTACGGATGATCATAGTTCTGTAGGTACGATACTCAACTCTGAAAGTACACTGCTTAGATATGTAGATGATCCATTCCCATTCGATGGGCCGTTATTTACTTTCTTTGCTAGTGATCCTAAGATAGGTGCTATAAAGCACATAGCTTTCGTTAAGAAGTTCGTTGTTATATATGATGGTGTAGTTTATCTATACTCTCCGATGAATGGACATTGGCTTCATATATATTGTACAGGTGCGTTGAGACAATTGTGTAATTACATAGGAGCTGACAATGTAACCGTAAGTTTCTCTGCAGCAATAGAACCTTATATACCCCTTCTTAAACAATATGCTCCTTCTATACATATACCAGCTAATTCTATATGCATGGGAAACTTAAGATATACCTTGGATCTCAATGATAACGTACTAACGTTTATACCTGCATTCTATACATACAATATAGACACTAATGGGTTTAGTGATGGTTTAGTTGAGTCTTACAAATACCTGTCAACGTTTAGTGTCTCCCCATTGAATACAATGATTTTCCCTATTAGCGCTACATTTATGGGATTTACAGATAAGATTAGTAAGCTTATGAAGAATACGCTATCAGAAGATTCCATGAGAATGATAACTTGGCATATTGGTAATGCATTGTTGGAACCTGTTGCAAGACATAGACTAATATTTTTGTATGGTAAGGGTGGTGAAGGCAAGACGTTTCTCATTAATCTTATAAGCTATGCATTATCTGGAACAGTGCATGTCTTAACTAGAGACTATATAGGTGATGTTAGAGCTAAGCTTCCATATGATGAATTATTATCTATGGCTAGTAGTAGATTTATGGTGTATGGAGATGTAGAGATTAAGGACGGTGATTTTAATAACTCTTGTATTAAGTTGCTATGTGGTGGTGATCAACACTCAACTCCTTTAGGTGTAGTTAAAATATCAGCAACAGGCTTTTTTGGTACTAATACCCTATGGTGGGCTAAAAGATCTAATAATGATAGGTGGAGGACTAGAAGAACCTTAGCAGTTAGAATGAATACATATTTGGGGGCTACTGGTGCAAGTATTTCAGATGTAACTAGACATGATAGAATTAAATTCATAGCTGATTGTGTCATTAGTAGGATACGTCAACCAAAGTTTAATGTATGTATAGAAGTAGCTCTAGTAACAGTGTTTGGAGCGAAGATAGACATAGCTGCTAGGGGTATAGTAATAGATAAGTCAGCATCTTTTCAGAGTAACCTAGCGGCAACTACATGTCTTTCTATTGCAGGTGATATCAAAATAGATCTTCTCATAACATTGATCGAGTCTATAGACAAAGACCTGGTGCATAGTGATCCATCATGTATGTGTAACTCTAATCTAATTGCTATTAGATATATAGGCATAAAGAAAGCAGTTACATGGCGTGATGTGATGTTGGCTTAACATTGTAGATATTAAAAATTTCATTCAATACAATATGCACGGCAATTTTGCCATGACTCGTGGTCATAAAACATTGAAACATGCACCCAAATCTCATACAGTATATCTTCAAACTGATAAAGCTGTGTCTATAAAACCCTGGTCGAGTACTAAGTTTATTTTTGCTATATCAGCTATAGGTATAACCAGCATGCCAAACTCATACGTGTTAACTTTGCCTGTATCATATCCTAGGCTAGTTATAAATAGGAGTCATGATATAGAAGACACTAATGATAAAATAGTACTAGTACTTAATAATATCAGTAATGAAGTGTTACAAATAGATAAATCGGTACCAATTGGTGTTATTCTACACGATTAGTGTAACTGTTCCTTTACTTCTCTGTATTAACTTTATAAAAAACTTATAAAACACACAATGTTCAGCAGCCAAGGAAAACCTGTTCGTCCCTACGATTTATTCAAGGTTGATAAGAAGCTACGTGAAGAGGGAGCTATCCTTGTTAATCATGAAGGTGATGGTTCGAAGTTTAAGATTGATGATGTTCACAAGACTATGTTGTTAACTGCTAGTGCTATCGTTGATACTAAGAAGACTCTCGGAGAAAATCCACCATTATGGGTAGTATTAGGCGATGAAGTAGATATTACCAATCAGTTGAAGAATGCTTCTATGTTTGTTAGTACTACACCAATCGGTATTAAGTATGAAGGTGATGAATGTATTGAAGGCATCTTACTCGATGATATTGTTGTAGCTTACAGACCTAATGTTGGTAAGGCAGAAGATCCTAAGAACGCGAGATTTGCCAGAACAACTGGTAAGGGAACGGGATACGGCCTATCCTATCTTCAAATCGGTATCCCAGATGATGATGTTGCTGCCATTATTAGTAACATTAGAGATACCTACGATCTTATTGTCAGATTGGATAGCTCAGTCACAAAAGCTAGTAACTATCATTGGTTTAATGCAAATGTTAATACTGATACCCTGTCTTTTGTTACTTCTGATGGAACTACGTATGCTCCTGCTACTGCTTTAGCTAAAGTACAACGTAATCTGATTGGTGCTTCTCATCTTACCCTGAAGCTTAAGAGATCATGTGGGTTTAACTCAAAGGTAGGACATACTCCTGATTTTACACTCGGTGTGGGAATGAATACGTTCCAGCTTAGAGAAACTACCGGAATTACGCCACCAGGTATTGGAGGTCTCAAGAGTAGCTCTACTATCGTAGGTTATGTTGAAACTGACAGAGCTCTCTCTGATAGTCTTGCTGCAACTACTATCTCCACTGTTACTAATGGCGTCAAACAACCTGTATTTGCCGCACCAGGCTGGCAAAACCCTTCACAAGATAAGTAGGTCACATAAGATCTTCGGTATCGACAGAGTTTAAAAATCTACATGGAGCAAATAGCAATAGCAGAACTTGAGTTAGCAGTGGATAGATATCTTAACTCAGTCTCTAGTTGTCTAGAGCAAGGTTTGGACGCAAGAATTGCAACGTATATAAAGATGATACCTTCCTATCCATACATAAATTCTATCTTCATAGGCCAGGAACCATATAAACCACATTTATTACCTAAGATCGCTAGTGCTTTCTCTTGGAACATTGCAAATAAGGAGTTAGATATACCTCCATCTGTAAGTAGCACAGCACAATTCATATGTAGTGGAGAGACCTCCGAGAATAAACATCATGTATCATGTGTTATGTCAATAATATCGGCGAGTTATCTATGTATAGTTGATGGTGCTCTGTTTTTAAATGTACACTGTGCTTCAACCTCAAATCAATGTTCCAGAATAAGAATGGAGAGTTACTTCTGTGAACTGATACTAAGCATTATATATTCAACTTACATCGTTGGGACTAAGAGATTGAGAGTTTATACATTTGGAGACCTGGCAACAAGTGCTATGGATAGAACTAATGGAACTCTAGACAAAGGTCTAATATCTGGCATGATTATAACAAGACACAAATTCGCATTAGCAGTATCTTTAGATCGTAAAACTAACGATTACAGAAAGATATCCACAGTAACCTTAGATAAGGACATCATAGATTATGCTAATAACTTCAATCTAACCGCAGCTTTACCAACAGGAGATAATATTATCAATGACTACATTGATAATGTAAGATGTATACAAAAGAATTACAGCGCATACAGCAACATAGAAATGTCTGTGTTAGGTAATCCAACAATATTGTTCAGAAGGTTTATTCCTTGGATATACAACAAAGTTGTGTTTGGTACAGTTTATCTAGGCAGGCTAATGGCAGGCAACTTTAACAGAAGACCAGATAAGGCAGACTATGATTCGCAGAGATTAGAATCACTACGATCTCTAGCCACATCATCGCAGAATCTGGTTACAGAGCTTGAACAAACTGGAAGGTCATTACAAACTATTGTCGATAGTTTGAATCCTCAGGATAAGGAATCGGTGCAGAGTTTCATCAAAGGACTACATAGCCATTATACATTGGCAAGCAGTGTTTTGGCATATTTCCAGTCTATACCTGCTGTATTAAGCAGTACAGAATCAGCTATTCAGGTAACTGGTAATACAATCGTTCCTACTATAGCTGTTGATAACTCCATCCCTGTACAGTTAGATGCTTCACAACCACAGAGACGGCCTTCGGAATTCTTTGCCGTACCTATACAAAGTGTAGATGAGGATAGTAATAATATATCACCCTCTAGTTATCAAGAGCCTGATGAAGATGATATGTTGGATATCTTTGTACCAAGTATGTCTCTATCATTTACATCATCAACTACAAATATTAAGCCAAACGTGGTTACTGAAAGCTCTAATTCAACATCACTAATTTCACCTGGTCCTAGAAGACTGTTACGTTCAAGAACATCATCAAAAACACCTGTGACCAACCCTCTAGAACATGTGATATCAGATGAAAGAGAGGCTCCAACGCGTACTAGAAATTTATCACGAAAGAGTAGCACTATATCCATAACTAGTACATATGAAGCCAAGTCTCCCATAGCAGATATTACACAGAACTCAACTATCAATATTATTAGAAGTCGTTCAGAAAGCGTATCATCCAGTGCGAGTAGTACTAGAGGACGACCTAGGAAGTAGCGTATATAAACTTCACGTTTTTAAAAACCACAATAGAGGACAAAGATATGCTGTACTACATCTATGACTCTGTAGGACTTATCATTGAATGTATTAATGACATCTAAAGCTTTGTCTACACGAGATAACCGATGACCAAAGTCGCTAGAATATATAACACGTTCTCGATATTCGTTATGGAGTCCAAACTGTACGTTTGCTAACAAACCCTCTGAGTCAGATGTAATGCTTATTTTTACACCAGGTTGATCTACTAATATACCAGTTGAAGACACATTATCATACAGATAGCCAGCTATTATTTGCTTACAATTAAAGTTACTTAAGTACTGATAAGCATCCCAGGTGTGGCTTATACTAAAAGAGTAGACTATAGGGATGCAATTTCTACTCAAGAACTCAGCAACCCCAGGATTTGTTACTAAGTCTTCAGCTCTACCCTTATAATATACATGTCTAGTCTTACCTTTATTCATAGATGCTAAAACACTGACTAATTGACTCGAGTCTAGATTTGATATGTCTGTCCATATATTATTCTTAGCAGTCCTATGTATCTTGAAATTAGGATCACAGTAAAGGAAGTTACCATCGCCACTTTCAGTGAAGGTAAAAGACTGCATACGTCCTGAACCTATATCAAGTATTAACTTACCCTTACTTCTACAATTGTTTGCTGCTGAATATATTATCTTCCTCACCTCAAAAGAGAATGCTGTAATACTCCTCATCATAGGTATATCAATAGGCTTATCTGACATAACCATAAGCACTATATCATTAACTACATCGTAGCTGTTAGCTTTCTCTTTATCATATCTACGCTTATGTTCTGAGATTGCAGCAACGCCATTTAGGTTGTGGACAAGACATTCATATACTTCTCCTTCTTTCATACCACTACATGTTGGCCAAGACCACTTATTTCTTTTATCATCAGGCCTATTGCGGGATGGAACCAATACATTACCCTTAACGATCAAATCTATTGCAGGATCCTTAAGTCTATACGTTAAGGATGTCTGCTTATTAATAGCTATAATACCGTCACAGGGAACGTTGGATATAAGTGCCTGCTTCACAGCTTCATTGTAATCATTATAATCCTTTCTTACTATAATCTCGGTACCTAGAATTAGTCTTTCAAAAACATTCTTATCAAGTGATATCTCACGGTTAATATTCATAATAGTAAAGATACCATCAATATTAGCAGACAAAACATCTATAAATACTAAGGTCCCGTCTATAAGTTGCTCACATCTAATTATTGTAGCTTCCTTATTACAAGTAGCAACAGCATTTTTAACGTGGTAATTAAGTATAGTGTTAGACGAATTGTTTCTACACATGTATAATACACTACCTAGTTCAACTACCCATACCATCTCTCCATCAGTTTTGGAACGATAAACATGATCAGATACTGGTACTACGCTTATATCGACTACAGGTATAGCCCTAGATTTCAATCTTCTCATAAGCCCGGGTTCTAAATAGGGTAATATCGACCTAGGCATGGCGTATTTAGAATGTATTAGCCTAATAATGTGTAGTAATTCATCATCGTCAGGTTCTCTACCACAAGAGTTATATTCAAACTCACAGTTGTATCTATGACCTGGTGATATATGCCTAACATACATAGTCCAATTGCCAATTGTAACGGTCTTCATTTGTACTTTGGCTTTGTACCCACCGATAGGATAGATAGTACGAAGTGCTAATTGTATATTAGTTGAGTTTACAAGGGACGTGTACTCATACGATCTCTTATATGTTATACCTGCTGCTATTGCCTTGGTAGTAATTGATCTTTTGTAAGTTACTTCATTATTATTACGAAGTCTTACTCTAAAAGTTGTACCTTCGATAGTTGTACTGACAGCGATCTCTGTATACTCATGAATTTGAGAAGTACACTCCTTAAATACTTGTGAAGACATTTGTTGGTCCAGAGATACTTCATATTCAACATTAGAGCTATTAAAATCTATGCTGTTACTTATGTAAGTTTCAATATCACAACCTTGTATAGGAGATAACAGATCATGGGTTATTAATGAAGGCCTCGTTATAAAAGAGTAGAACTTAGAGCTCGAGTGTATATTATTAACTATTTCATCTATCGTTTCATTATAACGTACAAGCTTTAGAGCATACGCCTCATCTCCATGATCCCTACATTTACACTTCAATTCAATCAATGCCTCATCAGCTCCTAAAGATCCTACTATGGTTCTACCGCTTTGCGTTTTGCCACATATAGAACATATATCGTTCATTGTAATAGAGTAATTGTTTACTTGTGTATTAATCTTAATGAGTGTGTTAGTTTTCTATAAAAAATTAGAATCAATACATACAATGAGTGATTATAATCCATGGCTACCAGTTACAATAAGACAGATCAATTCTCTGTCGTTTCATTCACAAGAGAAGTACTTCTATCCATTGTATAATACCATACTAACACTAGCATTTCCGCCACAAAATGACTTTATTGTAGCTCCTCAAACCTATCCTATTGATTCTAGAGATTCGATTGACTTCTCTGTAGAATATGACTTGTACATAAACGATAAACTTATTTGTTTCATTGAGATAAAACCAGAAGATCATATTAATGACATGAGTACGAGAAATGCTGCAGATACACAAATGAGAAGAAGGTTTGTTCAAGTTTCCAATTCATTTGACTTAGATAAGCTCATAGGAATTAGTGCTATCGGTAGAAAGTGCGCTATCTACTACATGAATCGTAATTCAAATCTTGTATATCCGCCTGAGAATATGCCAGTTAATACGACAGTTACTGAGGATCTGGCTCCAGCATTATGGTGGAATATAGACTTGTGTACACAAGAAGGTAGAAATAAGCTATCTGACGTATTCCAAGAGATTAGATCATTAGTAGTTTAAAAATTTAAGTATATACAATGCACAAGACTGTATATGCTAGATCTGGTAGGGAATGGGATTATCTATACTTACAGTTACTAGGTTTGGATTTTAAAGATAACATTGACTACGAGGACTTCTTTGGACATCCGATACCAACAACCTTCAGTAGGAAAGAGATAATAGATGAACTACTAAGCTATGATTTGAGTAATCCGACATTGACGGATAACACTTCTGACACAGTAACCTTCTTTATTAACAAAGTAGATAGCGTTGTACATTTGAACCAGTCTGAAGAGTCTTCGGTGGATGATTTAGGAAAGCAGTTCTTCAATATTATAGGTATCGGAAGGAACAGAAACCTAAACATACACGGGCCTACTAAAATAAAGTATATGGTCTCGGGTTCTAAAGTTGAAGCTAATCCTGATATAGCTATAAGCAACAAAGACAATAAGATATTTCTCTTAGTACAAGAAGATAAAAGTTACAAGATAACAGAAGAGGATAACCATGAAGAAGCAGAACCACAGTTAGTAGCAGAGATGTTAGGAGCCTTTTATAATAACGTGCAAAAGTCAAAAGGAAAGTTACACGAGCAAATAATCTATGGTATTGTGATGTTAGGCACACATTGTACTTTTTATAAGTTCAAAATTGATAAGGATATCATCAACAGGGTAACAAGTGGTGAGCAATGTAGTAAAGTCTACAACTTCGTAGAAAGGTTTAGTATCGGTCATAAAGATCCTAGATTCATACTTTACAAAGAGAATTTAGTAAAGACACTGAAATGCTATGAGTCTATCAGATATGTAATAGATAGTCTGATTTAGTTACTATGATAATTACTAACAGATAGACATATTCAGTAGCATTATTATGAAGCACTTAAAAAATTAAATATCATACACCGGAAAGTAGCATCAATCTGCGATACTATGAACTATGATGAGTTATATAGTACATGTAGATCAGCTAATTATATTCTCTCCACATATCCCAGTAGCATAACAACATTGAGTATCGATTACATAACCTTTGACTTTTATCTTAATGTCAGTAGCAAGAATGATGTGCTTAGTATGAAGAATGTTATTGATTTAGAAGAAAAGTTAGTATCTTTCGATTGCTACTCTATCAGATGGTCCTTAGGATTTATGTATGCAAACTTAGGATTATTCAATGATGCCTTAAATCTACTACAACCCATTATAGCTTCTAATAAGATAGTGAATGATATTATTGCAGTACATTGGTATAAGAAACTGCTCACATTTGATACTAGAGTTATACAGGAACCAATGAAAATTAATGGTAAGCTAGTTACATCAATTCTAGCAATGTACAAATGTGTGTCTGAGGAATATGATGTTACACTCAAAATACTTAACTCGTGGACTGAGTTGAAGTTAAATCATTCAAAGGATGATGTAAACAACATGTATTATCGATTAAATGATATCCAAAGTAACCAAGTGGAAGATGTATTTCAACTATCAGAGAGATCTACTAATGTAGTAGTAAGAAACGGTATCGCTTCAGGTGCTATAGAAAGCACACAAAATGGAGAGTATAAAGATCCCAATTTAATATCAACCATATTAAGAGAGACACTACAAGCAAGCTCTTATGTTAATGAACTAGCACATAGTAAACAAGCAGTAACTATCACAGACATTAAGAGTATACACAAATTACTAATGAAAACATTCAGATATAAGAGAGTTGTAACTCAGGGCTTAATACCAAAGATTACATACAGAATGGTATCATCTGGAGAGTTTAAGCATGCCAATAATTGCATTACTAACTCTATAGTATTTTTAGAATCCAAGTATGTAGAATCAGCTATGGCTATATTTCTATCAGAGCTAAACATTGAGCTACGTAAAATATTTGAACCAATGAAGAACTTTGCATCCAGTGATATATTCAGTATTGATTACTGGACATATCATTCACCTTATGCTCTATCAGCATTAATTCATCATGCCTTGATACAAATACATCCTTTTGAAGATGGTAATGGAAGACTAACTAGACTAATCTCGTCACTGCCATTAATAATGTGTGGATTACCACCTATTTGCATATTCTCTGGAGATAAGGCATCATATTACAAGGCATTAAGAGTAGCTGATAATAGTATGGATGTTACTGAACTAGCAAGAGTTTTCCAGAAACACGCAGAGTATGGTATTAGGAAGATGAATATCATACTTGAAGACATTACACGAAAAGATGACAGCATGTTTATGTATGATATTGACAGTATGAATACCTGTAGTATATGAATTATTAC
>JADGIX010000207.1:0-24019 GCA_027595885.1 Globomyces sp. JEL0801
CCAGATGTGAATGCGATTTGGAATGCTTCTTGATTATCCACGTTTGGATCAACAATATCATTTTCAAGCATGTATGCGACACATGGAGTCTCATCGAATAAACATGACTGTTTCAACATTTCTTTCCAGTCTATCCAATCAAATCGACCATCGTTGAAAAGCACTCTGAGACATTTTGCATTTCCAACTTTCATCATTTTAGTGCATATATTGGCTGGTAAGTTTGAAATATCACATTGGGGATCATTTAAGAGCAATTGTAAACATTCTGCGCTTCCTTCCAAACATGATGATACTAACGCAAATCCACCATTCGCATTGATATCAATTTTACCAAGTGTCAGAATATATTCCAAAACGCTATGCTGATTAAATATACATGCGACTTCAATAAGAGACTGATTTGGATCAAATAAAGTATCCGTGATTCCCAACTTCATTGCTTCTTCAATGATCATTTGTACAATTGATAGATGACCATTTTGGATCGCCAAATGAATTGGTGCAATATTGTTGTAGAACACATCAGGCTTCAGTTCATCTATTACTCTTCTGATAAAAGAGGAATGACCCTTTTTGCAAGCGACACGCATTAATTTGTAATTTTCTTCATGAACACTGGCTCTGTACTCGATATCACAATCAAAGAAAAAATATTCCATCATGCATTCGTGGTTAATCATATCAATTATACGGTCAGATTCCAAACCATCAAAATCGTCTGATGCCAATATATATTTGACTACCTCAAGATTTCCATTTCGAATCGCGCTTTCGCAAGCAGTTCTGTAATCTCCATCATCAAAAGCATTGAGATTTAACTCTCCACTATGTTCACGAATTCTAACCAATATATCGACAGTGGTTTCGGAAATAAAGTCACAAATCCACCATTCATCACTCTCTCTTAAATCTTCCACCAATTCATCCCAAGTAAAGTATCCAACCCTTACCATATCATCTATTATCTCTTCCAAGCCATGCTTTAGTCCGTTCTGTCTAAAGTATTCGACTTCGTCTTCAGTGAGCCATAAATGATCCTTGTCAAATGCCACATCTGATTCATACAATTCCGAAATCTGGCCCAACAAAGGAAACAAATCCTGCCTATTGAACTGTATACATTTGTCCATGGCCTGAAATGCTCTTCCGTATTCTACTAGATTATGACGGATCACCAGTTCAATCAGTTCAAAATCTTCGCCATCAATGGCTAGTTCGCAGAAATAATTTCTACGACCAACAATATTGTTCTTTAATAATAGCTTGAGCATCTGTACGTTTTTGGCAAATGGATAATGGTGATCTCTTCCAATTTCACTCCAGCATTCACTCCAGAATTGGTCTGAACCAGTACTCAATATGTCTGACGAATCAAGCAAGTCTTCAATCTTCGAAACGTTTCCGGATATGATATAAAGCTTCATCAGTTGCTCGGGTGTAAAATTATTGTTTGGATATTGCAATGTCACTAAATCTTCACATATACTGATGTCTTTTGCGCAACTACTGGAATTAGTGTAGCAAGAATTATCTTGCCACCTCTCGTTGCTTTGAAAGATTTGTGAGGCTATTCGAAATCTTACCAATGGAAACGGGTCGAATTCGAATGATCTTTGCAAACGGTATGGGTCAGGTAACAGTAGAAGTCCAGCTTTGAGAGTATTTCTTTAGTATAAGGATCCGATAATCCAGGTTGCCGAAATACATATCTTAATAGCTCAATATACTTTTTTTCTATTGCTGCCTCGATGGTATTCCGAATTTCATATTCAGTGGACGGGTCTACCAATGGCACTCCCAAATCAATAAAATACTGTAAAATTGCCAATTTGTTTGAAGAAATTGCTAGTATAACTAATTTGTTGTTAATTTGAAATATATCGGCCTTTAGAAACAATTTCAGTTGATCCAAGTTGAATGATTCAATATTGAATATCTTCTCATCAAGATAAGGTAATTGCGGTTTAACACTTGTACAATAATCCAGCACAAGTTGAATTACAGTATCCGACTTTGAACGCACTGCTGAGCAAATGATAGATTCCCAGTTATATATGCCATCCAAACTGTTAGTTATAATAGATTGAACAATATTAGCATCATGTGTTCCATTCAGAGAGCTAATCAAAGTTTCCAAATCACCCTGAGAGTATTTGTAAGATAGAATCAACCAATGAATTGGAAAGTGCATGTTGTAATGCTTCTCTATTATCCACCATTAAACCAAAAGACCTGGCATCAACCAATGAATTGGAAAGTGAATGCTGTAGTGCTTCTCTATTATCCACCTTTAAACCGAAAGACCTGGAGAACAAGTACTTGTCCCATTTGCAAGTAAGTTGTGTAGGTTGTGATGTGGTTACCGAAAGACCTGGAGAACAAGTACTTGTCCCATTTGTAAGAAAGGTTGTGAGGTTGTGTAATAGTATCAGGTGTTGCTGTAGTTGAACAGTAGGCTACAAAATCTTGATGGGTGAGATACTCTGCAATTAGCATCCATATTTCAGTTGGTAATTTGTTCATAGTTTTAACAAGAGGGAGGAATTTATCAAGAAATGAAAACTTTGATCAAATAATAAAAATGAATGTATGTCATCGCAAAGTCTCTATTGAAGTTTTTATTTTCGATGGATTCTCTCTTTGTTAATTTTGGTTTTAAATGTGATTTCAAACACACAAATAAACAGTATCAGTTAGTTTGGTATTTTGGACAATGAGTTCTTCATGGGATCAAAATCCAGTTTATTAGTGTACATTTCATTGAATTAGATTCTACAACAGTTTCATAAGGTTTCGAACTTCTTATTTCATGGTCAGTTTGTAAAATCGGGAATGTGTTGGAATGTGTAATTTAAATCATACTTACTTATTATCAGGGAACCAAATACATTACACACAGTTCTTTGAATAGGCAAAAAACAGAATGGGTAATGGTAAGAAGTGGTGTCAGTGTATAGTAGTAAAGTGTATGGTAAAAAACGGAAAAAGACACGTCGGCTACAGGATTTGAACCTGTGCCCTCAGAGAGGATTGCATTTCGAGTGCAACACGTTAACCACTCCGTCAAACCGACTTTTTTCGTACAGAAGTAGAAATCGAGCCATAACAGCTCTTCAACACCACAAGTTCCCTATTGAGAATTGCGGTATCTGTCAAAAAATTTCACAATAAATATTTATTGAGTAATAGCAGAAAATAGAAACTAATTGTTTTGGCTATACCCTGAAGTATCCATTATCACCACCAGTCTATATAATTACTATTTCAGAGCTAAAGAACTGCTCTTATTAGAATAAAGGTCAACTACCCAATATGTCACTTTGATGATATTCTTTCTTTTCATAGATCGGACAAGAATATCAATGACAAAAACAGAAGACATCAAAGTGATTGTCCTTCCTCAAGGACCATATATCGAAACTGGAACCTCAATCATCTCTCTTCCTCACCCTAACAACGTTAGTATGTTGTTTATGTTGAGTACCTCTCAATTACTACAATTACAAAAGTTTAGTAATACCACAAATTCTTGGGTAATTGGTGAAAGAATAGTTCAAAATGGGGATTTATATACTGCAACTCCTTTTGATCTCAACTTCTTGCTGATTCCTCTTTTAGATGGAAAAGTAATCATCTAATAAACTAAACTCTTAGGACAACTTCGTAGCCATGGATGATATTTTGTTCAATGATCAATTCCCCCACCTTCAAGGGCTTCATCGTATATCAGAACTTTCCAATAACTTACTGGCCATTTGTGATAGTAATTGATTCGTATAAACTAATTTGAAAGCAACACGTATTGATGATCAAACATATTTTAGATTAAGCAATGACAAATTGTTAATTTGGCTGAAAAAGAAAGTATCAAGTCTATTGAAGGATATGGAAAACTTGGAAGCATTGAAATTGTTCAAAAAGGAGACAGTAGATGAACAGCATAAACTAGCAATACGATTACTATCAGATAATCTTCAAAAGTCCCATGTTGATATGCTATTGAAAGAGTTCAAGTAGACTGTGATTGAATCTAACTATTTGTAGTTTGACCGATTTGAAGGACGACAAATTGCAATACTTCGAAGACAGTATAAACAAGCACTCTCTTGGTACAGATACAGGATCCTCACAGAAACCAGCTAAAAAGGTTATCATAAAACGTTAATGATCCCAGGCAAAGCAAACAAATTCCAAACTAGGCAAAGTGAATGTTAAGGGAATGAAGAAAATGGAGCATTTCTTTAAAAAAGTAGTATAATTGGTGAATAATTGTGTACCAGATTGGTTGTAAGAAATATACAGATTTATTGATCATTACTCTTCCCTTGACTATGAAAATGCTTAATGCCAGTGAAATTTAATTCTTGAGTTTCATAAGAAGTTCGTTCTGGAGCATAATGATCACTTTCTTGAACACTTTCAAAAAACTTGTCATCAGAATCTTCCTTTTTCATTTGCTTCCAAACTCTAATGACAATTAACGACCCAAAAACCAAAATCGTCATTAGAAATACACTGATTATTCTTTTCAATTCAATCTTCATTTGGAAGTAAAAATCGTTGAAAGATAAATTTTTAGATCAGCAAATGATGTTACACAAACCACTAAATCATTCAAACGTCAAAGTATTGCAAGAGTGAGTAAAACTATAAAAAATAAATAAATCATTTCAAAAGAATTTATTAGTTTACGTGATGAAAGTGGACTGGTCCAGTGAATTTTGATTTTTGCGTTTTATAAGACTTTCTAATTGGTGCAATTTCAGACTGTTTTAATTCTGCAAAGAATTTATCATCTTCTTGTAATTTAAGGTAGTATGAAATGAAGTTGGATATCACGATAGCTGAGCATATCACAAGTATTGGAATCACAACAAACGTCAATTTCTCGGAAACTTTCATCGGAAACTATTCAATACCAATAGACTGTATTTGCTGAATGAAAATAACTTTATTTACTAACTAAAACAACCAAAAACACGCTTGGCATTGTTAATGCTCAAAGCCACTGAACACCTTACAAAACTGGAGATTCAATCCTCCAGCAGTACCATTGTTGGCATCAATGATCAAATCCTTCGTGTCCCGATTTGCAGAGAATATAGAGACAAACTGAACCCAATCTTTAGTATGTGCCCAACTTATGACTTGCTGTGCATCTGCAAGTGTAAAGTATTCACTTGTGACATGGTTCTGACCAATCATTGGAGTAATACCAATAGAAGAATTTAGTTTTAATATGTCCAATTGACTAGATACGGAAGATGCTGCTTGAATTGCGTATGCGCCAGCTGCTACACCTCCATTCGGAGCATTTGTTTTGCCATAGTTCATGGCAAGGATATTAACAACTATATGATTAGATAAATTATGCATACGATCAATCTGAGCACCAGCATCTACAGCAGATTGCAATAGATTGAGTCCATTTTGACTTAATCCAGTTGGGAATGTGTGAAGGGAATAACTGACTTTTAAATTAAGGTTATCTTTTTGAAGTCTAGCAATTGCTTCATTACGACGTTGTACAGAGTCCACATCTTCCAATGCGGAATCGTTAATAAAGAAATCAATCCAAGTTATCGAATGCAAAGTAATGATACTTTGGTACAATTTCACCAATTCATCAATATTTTTGATCGCTAAAGCTAGTTCCACACCTAATAGTCAATGAATAAAATTTCAATACCCTTTAATCCACCAAATGAGAATATAACATCACCATGATTTTTGCGAACTTCAGCAATTTCTTCAATTATATGCTGAGAATCTATTGCAATTTTTCCACCCCAAGTTGCTGCTTTTTTCTTTCCTGCAATAATAAATCCAAAAGTGAATTTGGATAACGATACTCTAACATGGGCATCCAATGTATCAAATTCGGGTTTCAATGATACATCAACGTAGGGTGAAAATATTCTTCCAGTTGTTAATGGAGGTGAAAAGAGTTTGGAGTTGAGTTCTACTTTCCGAGAAGGTGGTGAGTTTTGATTGGCATATACTATTTTCTCTTGTCCTCGTCGAACAGCTAGTTTACCATGGTAATCAGCATACTTTGAAAAATTGTAATATTTCTCCTCCGCCTTCTTTTCTTCCGGCTTCTTATTGGCAGAAACTTTTTCTGGGAGTCTCTTTGCAACCTCTATTCCATATTTTTCAGCTGGTTGTGGATATTTCAAGCTAGGGTGATCATCTACAAGTTTCACTGAATAATCTGATGCAAGGCCACTAAATGAACGTGCGAAATCGTATTTGTTTTGGCTAATTTGACTTGAAGCATACAAAGGACCCCATTGGTCAGTGTCACGACTAATAGACCAATACCCAATCCATGCAATTGTTGGATCGTTGCGGGCAAATTCGGTTACATCTCTTGCATTCTGCAATGAAAATACTTCACCAGGTACATCATTTTCACCAATCATTGGGGTTATTCCAATGAGAGGAACATGCCCCCCAACTTGTACGAGTTGTTGGTGCACACCTTTAGCAGCACTAATAGCGGCTTGACCCATATTATCAATAGGCGGACCATAGTCCATCGTCATTAGGTTAATAACTAATAAAAATTAAGCGAGTTTAGAAATTACCATCAATTTTAGCTTGTTGATACTCAGGTAAGTAAAGCAAATTAATTCCATTCTGATCTAAACCACTTGTAGTCACAGGCAAAGTAAGAGATACAATCAGTCCTGGATTTGCTGCTTTCAGTGCAGCAATTGCCAAATATCTTCTGGAATTGGATGCTGAATCTGGCAAGTTCGCTCCTTCAATGTCAAAATCAATCCATTTCAGTTGATATTTATCAATAACAGATTGGTACTTCTGAACAAGAGTATTAAGATCATAGTTTCTAACAGCAAGTTCTACACCCGTAGCGCCACCAAAAGATAGAATTACATCACCACCTCTTTCTCTTAGCCTTTGCACTTTGTCTAAATAAAATCCATCACTGGTTGGAACAACAGATCCCCAGGCAGGATTTCCCTGAGTGTCAGACGTGACAAAAGCAAGTGTAAAGAAAGGAATACCAACGTCATTAATATCAAAGGTAGGCCACAACATCACATCTACAAATGGTGCCAAAACTTTACGCTTGGTTGATAAACCTTGTCGGTTATTATCATTATTTGGTGGAGGGGATTCATTGTTTCCATTATTTCCCGAATTACTATTTGAATTTGAATTTGATGAAGAATCACTATACGATGCCCAATCTTTAAATATTTTTGCAAATGCATATTTCTCATTGGTTATTTGATTAGACATATACAATGGCCCAGTATCTCCATTATCTCTGTTCATCGACCAAAAAGATAATACTCTAATCCATGGTTGTTTTTTAGCGTAATCCACCAACTCATGTGAGTTCGCAATGGTGAAGACTTCTCCTGCCACATCATTGTTTCCGATCATTGGAGTGATTCCAATTTTGGTTCCTCGGTATTGACCATCAGGAGTGACTTCTGCCAATCCAATACTCTTTAATTGCGCAACAGTTGCTTCAGCAGCTTGGATAGCATATCTTCCCATAGAATTTGCTCCATCTGGAGCACCATAATTCATTGCCATAATATTCACCACTATCTATTTAATAAGAGTTGATTACCATCTAGATTGACACCATGATCTTTGGCTGATCTAAGAGTATTCAATCCTAAATCAGTTAAACCACCCTGGAATGCTGGAAGAGTATAAGAAATACGCAAAAATGGGTTGACAGATTCCAGTAGTGCCAGTGCTTTACTTCGCAATTCGATGGAACCACTATCACTTAAAGCTGATCCTTCAATATCAAGGTCAATCCATCGAATTTTGTAAGTATCAATAACTCTCTGATAGTGATATTTCAATCTCTTCACTTTTTGTTCCAATGATAGGTTAGGAATATTGTTCACGCTTACAGCCAATTCGGTTCCTATTATTTAGAAAATTTTAATTACCTATTGCACCACCAAATGATATGATAACATCACCACCTTTAGCACGTAAAGCCTTAATTTTATCTAAATAAAATGCATCTTGAGATCCAAATGCAATGGATTGGGAGCCACCCCATGCTGGGGCACCGTTATCGGCAGCAGTAACAAATGCCAATGTATACCATTGATTCTCCAATGCATTGTTTGCATCATTAATATCTAGTATAGGCCATAAAAGTACATCTGTATATGGTGCAAAGATTCTATCTGGGATAGTTACGAATTTGGATTGTGGTTCGCTTTCACTTTCAACATCGACAAGCTTTGATACGGGACTAGTATAAAGGGTCTGTCCAATACTAGCAAACTCATAAAGTTGTTGCGGAATCTGACTGGAAGCATACAATGGGCCATTGATGTTAGTATCTCGATTGATTGACCAATATGATACCCAACAAACTCGTGGATCTTTTTTCACAAAATCAACTACTTTTCTCATATGCGCTTGAGTAAATACTTCCCCTTTGATGTCATTCTCTCCAAGCATTGGGGTGATTCCAACCAATGGAGGGTTTGCAAATCTAGCCTTTAATTGGTTATGTGTGTTGATTGCAGCGTCAATAGCAGCCTGTCCCATGTCTTGAATTGGTGGGCCATAATTCATCGTCATCAAATTCACCACTAAATGTTAATGCAAAATGATTTACCATCTATTTTTGCTTTTGCAAATTCAGGTAAGTCGACGAATGCTAATCCATATGGATCAAGCCCATAAGTCATTACTGGTAGCGTGACAGAAACAATGAGACCTGGATTAGCAGCCTTCAACGCTGCTATTGCCAAGAATCTTCGTTTGTTTGAGGCATTGTCTGCAATACAGGCACCTTCAATGTCAAAATCCACCCATTTCAACGAATATAAATCAATCACCGATTGATATTTTTGAATCAGTGTATTCAAGTTTGTATTGGTCATCGCTAGTTCTTGCCCTGTTTGACCACCAAATGATACAATCACATCACCACCCTTGTTGCGTAAATTTCGAACATACTCCAAATAGAATGCTTGTGTAGTTGGCACTACACCTCCCCATGCTGGGTTGTTGTAAGCGTCAGAAGTGATGAACGCCAAAGTGAAGAAAGGCACATTCGTAACTTTGTTTACATCAAACGTTGGCCAAAGTAAAATGTCGGTAAAAGGAGCAAACACCTTTTGCTTTAAAGAGAGTGATTGCTTCCCAACATTAACAGGGGACGGTGTTGTAGGTGACGGTTTTGTATCACTTCCACCAGTGTTTGGGGGTAGTTGTGTATTGGGTGAGCCACTATAAGTTGACCAGTTCTTCAGGATATTAGAGAAGGCGTACTTGACGGTAGTGATTTGGTTTGAATTGAAAAGTGCCCCAGTGTTACCAATATCTCGATTTACCGACCAATGAGCTACCTTACGAATCCATGACTGTTTACTGGCAAATTCCACAAGCTCTCTAGCATTTTCAAGTGTAAACGTTTCCCCAGCAACATCATTTTTACCAATCATAGGTGTGACACCTATCTTGGTACCTGTGTAAACGCCATTTTTGACAGAAGCAAAACCTTCTGCTTGCACTTGTGCCACTGTACTTTTGGCAGCCTCGATTGCATATTTGCCCATAGAGTTAGCACCATCTGGAGCTACACTGGCACCATAATTCATCGCCATGATATTAACAACTAATAATTAGCTTATGAAATAATACCATCTATGTCTAAACCGTTTGCTTTAGCTGATCTCAACGTATATAGACCCTCTTCGGTTAAACCACCTGGGAAAGCAGGGAGAGTATATGAAATGCGTAAAAAAGGATTCGCATCGCAAAGAAGCGCCAAAGCCTTACTCCGAAGGTCAATGGATGCTCTATCACTGAGTGGAGGTCCTTCGATATCCAAATCAATCCATCTTGCTTTATAGGTATCAATCACTCTCTGAAAATGCCATCGCAATCTTTTGACTTTCTCGGTTTCAGACATATTTGGAAGACGGCTTACGCTAACAGCCAGATCAGTACCTATCTATTAATGGATTTGCAATTACCTGTAGCACCACCAAATGCAATAATTACATCCCCACCTCGAGATCGAAGAGATCGAATCTGATCCATATAAAACGAGTTTTGAGATCCAAAAGTGATAGGTTGCGCACCTCCCCAAGCAGGAGTTCCTTTAATATCGGCGGTGACAAAGGCTAATGTAAACCAAGTAATACCAGTGTCAGCAGATACTTTTGAAACATCTAAAGTAGGCCATAAAAGCACATCTGTATATGGTGCAAATATTTTATCTGGAACGACAGTCATCTTATTTTCCGGGGTTATTACAGGAGGCTGCTTCCAACTGAGGAATATACTTAAGAATTCATAATCTTTTTGAACTATCTGACTTGAAGATTCTAGCGGGCCAAATTGATTATTGACATCTCGGCCTAAAGACCAGTAGGAAAGAAGTGTGACCCATTTATACCGGGTTGCAAAGGCAGCAAGATTTCGCGCATTTTTTAAGCTAAATATTTCATCATCATCATTTTTGCCAATCATTGGGGTAACTCCAATCGTAGTATGTTTGAAGCCTATTTTTTGGAGATATTGGTAACTGGTAAACGCATTATTGGATGCAATCTCGCCTAGTCCTGTCACTCCGTCACCATAGTCCATTGTCATTATGTTAACCACTAATATGGCGTGAATTTAAAGAAGTATTACCATCAAGGTCCAAACCTTGCTTTTTGGCATCCTTTAGCACCTCCTTTACTTCTTTTGGAAATCCGTGTATATCTATTGCAACAGTGTATTGAATTCGAAGTCGTGGATTGTTCTCTTTCAAAATAATCATGGCTTCATTACGTAGTTTATTTGCTCTTGTATCCCAGATTTCATCTCCTTCAATATCAATATCAATTGCAGTTAGTTTATATGCATCGATGATTGACTGATATTTAGCCACTAAATCGTCCAGATCATACGATACAGTTGATAGTTCGGTTCCTGTATGTTAGAAATTCATGATTACCTGATGCACCACCAAATGCAACAATCACATCACCTCCAATTTCTCTTAACTTTTGAACTTGATTTACGAATGAATTTATAGGTAAATTTGAGTCCCATTTCGGATTTCCACTTTCGTCTGCAACTATAAAAGCCAGAGTATAATGCTTGTTTCCAGTCTTTGTAGCGATTTTTGTCAAGTCTCCATTGAAGGGTAGATAGACGTAAGGGGCAACTACTTTTGCTGGCCAGTTGTTAATTCCACCAATAAGCTTTTCCTGAGGGTTTGGATCACCAAGAATACCTTGGATCAAACAATAAAATGTCAATCCTATAGTCCAAATCATCAAATAAAAGCAATTAACAGATCAGAATTTTTGTAAAGGTTGAACCAGGTATTTAAGCAATATTCATTGTTTGTTTATTCAAAATCACGTTTCCTTGAAAACTCCGACACTCCCAATCGAATTAAATATTTTTTAGAAACCTTTATTTTATTTAATGGATTTTTATTTTGATTCATTTTTCTCGTCTTGGTGCAGAATTGGAATTGAAATTTCAACGCGAATGATACTGGTGCTACGGTGATACTGATTTTAAAAATGATTGCGGAAGATTGAGGCCATGCTATTTTATCATGTGTCGTCAATGAAGCTCTACACGTCACGTCACATCGAATATGTAAATTAACACGTTAATAAGGTCAATAATAACTACCCTTATTTACTTATTTCGATGTTTATTTTTTGAATTTTAAAATTCTATCAAATGATTTAGAATTCATAAACCAAAACACGGAAACTGATGCCTTAGATACGATGGGTGGATAAAATCGAGTGTATTATTAAATCTTTATACGTGATCAATCAGAATATTTTAGTGTTTTATTAGATAGAAAAGCTTCTTACAAATTGAAATCTCCTAAACCCTCGTTTGGCCAGCCTAGTTGTATTCGATCAAGTGTTGCTGGGTGGACACCTGAACTAGTATTAAAAGTAACGGGCTGTTCGTCCATTCGGATAAATGATTGATACATGGCATCATCCACTATTGTATTATCACTCGTTGAAGATAATTTTCCAATCAACGTTTCTTGTACATTATTTAGGTGTTTTAGTTTTTCATTCATTAACGATTTTGTTGAGTTTAATGACTCGACCGCCAAAGATTGCTCTTGTAAAAATAATGTCAAATCAGTGACAACTGCGTTTCAGTACTTATAAGTTACCATTCATTCTTGCTTTTATTTCAGAAGCGAGCAATTGCTGGTATGTTTCGATCAGTTGGATTGCCTTTTTCACATCTTCTGATCCAGTTTCTAATGCCGCTGTGTCTAACATAAATTAGTAAAATGAAGCAGGTTTTATCCATATAGAATGATTGTTTAATCTCTAAGAAGTAAATGAACCATACCATGTATATTGTCAAACGACTCTTTCACAAACAGACTTGCGCGAATACCGTTTATTCTTGAAACAGATGCAAGTTTTGACGCATCCAATGCTTTAAGCGAATTGAGATTTTTTACAATATTTTTTAACTAAACAAAGTTCAGTTTGAATTCAAAAAACCTGATCTGGAATATCAGTCATTGTTTGCTCAGGTTTGGCTGATTGTGGTTGTCCTTTTCCTAAATCATTTATGTCCGCTTGATGTTCCAAAGTCTGTATAAATGGAGTAGGATAAACTCTTCGTTCCTTCCAAACATTCAACATCCTTTTAACTTTTTGTTTTATATCAGGGTGAATGAATCTGTATATTAAATATGAAGTTGTACTTGAATGAGTTTTTGAACACTTCCGGTAATACTTTTTTGAATTCTATCAAGAAAGATTCGGACTTCTTTCTCTGTTGTAGAATATCGTTGACTAAATACAAAAAGAATAGTTTCTTTTGAGGAGGAGCTAAAGAAATTAATAATCAGATATCCAACCTTTAGTTAACTGCAAATCAGATCCAAACTATAACCAACATACCTAACATATTTAAAAAATGGCAATGATACCTGTTCGCACCAGCACATAACTGATTCCTTTGCTCTATTATTATGAAATAAAAGCCAGTAAGAGAGTGCATTAATAGACTCTTGTGTATGAACCAGTTTATCTAATTTGGAGACCAAACTTGCTTCGCTATAATTAGCACCGTCTTGACCCATTATTTAAAAATCCAAGGTTTTGAGATCAAATATGAAAAAAGAAATAATCAATTTTCATGCCAACCATACCAGACTATTGCACTTTACTGGAAGATTTTATCCCTTCCATTGATAATCTTCCTTCAGGTATTCTTACCTAAAAGAGTCTAATATTAGGTTTGTGTTTTACTTGTGTTGATTGTTAGGTCTGTTTTAGAGTATTGATTGTTAGGTTCTTTTTTTAGGTTCTAATGGATTTATAGAGTTATCATATGTGTTTAGTGAGTTCTCAAATACTAGTCAGGATTTAATAGCCTGTGACAATCGAATAAAATCAAACGATTCAAAACTACGAAAATTAATCAAATCAACTAATACAGTCCTGATAAATGATCAACTGGTTGATCAAAATGCTCTCTCGATAGAATCTGAAAACCATCAGGAAACTTTGGATTTGTTGAAATCTCATTCTAAAATCATCATTGGAGATCATCCAGAGTTATTACCATTGTACGATAAAGTGCAGGAGGATTATACCACAGCAACTGCGCTTTATGATAATAGATTGGAATTGATTGATAGAATTAAAGATTTATTGGATAAACATATCAAAAGACTCTCTATGGATTTGGAAAAGCTGGAGAATCCTGATTTAGCAGTCAATAACACTCCATCGGTTGCTACACCACAAGTTGATATTATTTCCAGAAAGAACTCATTTATACGAGCCACGTCCGAGGTGTTGGATTCTCCGGTTACAAGCAGTAATGTTTTCATTCTTTCGGCACAATCCACATTTAGTATTTCTATATATTCATCATAATCTTTGTTTAATATTTCTATTCATTCATAATATGTATTCAAATCACCTGCCCAAACCAGTTAATACTTTATTGATAACCTGCATTCAACAATCTTAAAATCAATCATTAATAACCATCTAGGTGTCAGTAATTTATATTTTCTATTCATATCGTTACTCAATTAGGTGTTCAAAGTATGTTATTTTTTGGTTAGTAACATCGTAGAACGAAAGATAGCTAGTGTACCAAGACCACCACCAATCAAGAAATCACACAAGCGAAAGATGGAATCTGGACATGGTGTAGATGGAACTACAGATGTTGATGAAAACACATATTGTACATGTCAGCAGGTATCTTTTGGAGAAATGATAGCCTGTGATAACCAGGTAAATAATTGTAGACTCAGATTAGATGTGTCCATATGAATGGTTCCACCTGGAATGTGTTGGATTGTCAGCCCCTCCTACAGGAGTTTGGTTTTGTACAAAATGTCGTAGTGAGAATAGTTAAATATAGTTTTATAGGTATAATCTCAACGTGTAAATTTGATATAAAATCCTCAGCTATACCAGATCTATTAAAATCCAGCTGGTTTGTACTTATAGTACCCACTTCATGTGGTCAACTTTTTCCATTTTTTTTCCTTGCTTCCCCATGGATAATTTCACAAGCAAAGTAGAACGAACATTAGAATCCATTGGAACTCCCATTAAGCCGTACTTACCGGCAATTGCTCGATTTCTATTAGTCGTCACTTTCTTGGAAGATTCAATTCGGATTATGTAGCAAAAATCTTATTCTCATCTCTAGGTCTCAATGGTCTGATCAAATCAGATACCTGCAACGTCATCAAGGTTGATCTTAAGTTGACTGATCTGTAGGATTCCCTTGGGGTTTGGCTGAGTTGTTTTTGTTTATTAATGTCACAACTATGCTCATTGGGTCCATCTTGGCTATTTTAAAAAAACATTCGGAAATTGCTGTTGCTGGTCTGGGTGGTGTAATTATTTCTCAATGGATTGGTTATGGATTGATTTTTGATTCAAATTTCTTTTTTAGAAATTTATCGGTTGCTGGTGGTTTGTTGATGCTCTTGGCTGATGCATATTCTTCAAAAAAGAAAAAGTTATTTGCTGGATTACCTTCTTTGAACCAAACCGATAAATCCACTTACTTACAATTATTTGGAAGAATATTGTTGGTGTTCTTGTTCCTTAGTTTCGTGTTCACTGGAGAATTTTCCATTTTACGTTTAGTTGTCTCAATTGTCGGTTTGATTGGATGTGTTATGGTTGTTATTGGATTTAAAGCAAAGTATACGGCCTGGATTTTAATCACCATCTTATCTATCAGTAATGTGCTCTTAAACAACTGGTGGTCATTACACCATGCGCATCCTAGACGGTATCAATTTGAAGTTACTAACATACAGGGATTTCTTAAAGTACGATTTTTTCCAAACTCTTTCCATTATGGGAGGATTTTTGTTATTGGCCAACTTGGGAGCAGGTGGAATTTCAGTTGATGAGAAGAAGAAGAATTTTTAGGAATTTCATTTGTTTTAATATACTCATTGAAATCACTTCCTTGCTATACTGACAATTTTTTAACATTTTATTCCGTTGTTCGTTTGATCTTCAATTCCTTCATGCCTCAGAGTATTCTGATTCAAGTAGGACAATGCGGAAATCAAGTACTTAGTAAATAATTCATGATCCATTAGATTGGTAGTCAATTTTGGAATCTGGCCTTACAAGAACATGCGAAAAACAACACTGATGGGGTTTATGATGAATCCCAATCCTCATTTTTTCGACATGTTGATCCAAAGTAACGTTTTTAGTCACTCAAACTAGAAATGGAATGGAAAATATCCCAATTTTAAACTCTCAAAATCCAACTTTTAATTCAAAAATCGTTCACTTGAAAGCACGAGGTTTAATGATTGACATGGAGGAGAATGTAATCAATCAAATATTATCCAGTCCGTTGAATCATCTCTTTGATCATCGTCAAATTATAAAATCAAATTCTGGATCTGGAAATAATTGGGCCCAAGGATATCATCAATATGGAAATGAATTCAATGATTCCATTTTGAATACATTACAAAAAGAATTAGAATTTTGTGATTCCTTACAAAGTTTTATACTATTACAATCTTTAGGTGGTGGAACTGGTAGTGGTTTAGGATCATACATTACAGAATTGATACGAAATGAATTCCCAAACGTGTATTCTTTCAATACTGGAATAATACCAAGTATCAACGATGATGTTGTCACTTCACCATACAATAGGTAAATGTCATCATTAATGCAAAGTATTTTATCTTTATGGAAAATATCAAATTCTACAGATTGTCTTTTACCAATCGATAATAATTCATTGATTAGTATCTATGAAAAGATTACAAAGTCTACTAAGGATATCAGAAAATCAGCAACATCGTTGATTGATAATGGAGATAATCAACGAAAAATATACAATCAAAGTCAAAAAAATGAAGCTTTTAAAACAATGAATAATATCGTCGCCAACCTGTTGTTAAATATGACCAGGTAATTAAGTAGTTATTTGATATTTCTAGTTCCATGAGATTTGAGGGATCAATGAATGTAGATATAAATGATATTGTTACCAATTTGAATCCATTTCCGAAATTAAACATGCTAACTTCAAGTATGACACCATTTTACGTTCAAAATGATCTTCAAATGACTTCCAAAGTGTATTTTATATTTCAAATTAATTTTACATCATAGTATTGACCAGTTGTTTGTTGATGTATTTTCTCCTGAAAGGTTTGATGTTTGATATTAATCGTGATATAGTCAATTGTTATCAATCAATGTGAAGCAGTCAACGTATTCATTTCAATTTAACCATTTAATGTAGATTTCTGGCCAGTGCATTGATAGCGAGAGGGGCCATTCATGTGTCTGACTTACGAAGAAATATTGAAAAGTAATAATGATGATAACTCATATTATAGAATTCGTAAACAGTTACGATTTGTTCCTTGGAATCCAGATGGTTGGAAAACTGGTCTTTGTGATGTACCTCCATTAGGACAAGTATTTAAATCTTGGCTGTTTTTTATTTATTAGTCGCATTCTGTTTTGTCGTTATCAAACAACACTGCTTGTTGGAGAATTGTTCAATACCTTATGACACGATTTAATAAGCTATACAAACGAAAGGTTAGATGTATTTACTGATATCTTAGGCCCATTTACATCATTATACTGAGTACATGGATAAATCGGAGTTTGATGAGGCGAAATCATCAGTTCAAAATATGATTCAAGGATATCAAGATATTGAAAGTCAAACAGTTACTTAGATCATCCACCTTTTGTATTTAAAAATATACTGTATCATTCAATGCATTTATTTTTCAAGACTTTGACTATTTATATTTTCATTAGATAACTTCAACAATTAAACAAGATCCGCAATTGGGTTTGCATGAATTTTGACATATTTGATACGTATATCCTGAGTAGGTCTACTATTTGAATCAACTGGTACTCGTTCCAATGCTTCCAGCGTATCCATTCCATCAATCACCCTAAAATAAATACACCCTTTAATAACAATACTTTCCGAAAACTGTATACTTGGAGTCCAAATGTGATTGTTTTCCATAAGTGATAAAGAATTGAGATCGGTTCGTATCTGGTCCCTTATTTGCCATTGAAACCTATAAAATTAATGAACGAAAAATACCATTCCTCTGGTATGATGTCTTAAACTAGTGACTATTTCATCTTCAAATTCACCACCCCAAATACTTTCACCTCCTTTACCAGTCTGAAGATCAAAAAAGAATGTCTTACACCAGTAGGATCACCAGTCTAATGATAAGAACGTTATAAGTATACTTGAATCATGAATCCTTTCATATTTCGATGAAATAAACATCCATTATAGTATTCTGATGCACATAGAGCAAGGAAATTCTCTGCTGTTTTTGGAGTCTCTTCGCAAAACACTAACATGAATATCCAAGTAGAATTTACCTAAATCATTTAATTTGAATCATTGCTAACCTTCGATTTTAATCTCACCAGCATCGGTGAATAATGATACTGACATTCAAAAAAAGGGAAAGAATACTTTTGACTTTTAGGATTGAATTGTGAGATTATTGGTGGAAATCAAAGCCAAAAGTCAATATACTGCAGGAGTGCAGTATCAAGCAGTGGATAATGCGATGTATCGTCAGAGAAACCTTTTCAGAATACAGTTAACACATAGGAATTAATTATACTTGCTAGATAGCTCTCGCTTTTTGCTTTGATATCGGTTCAAAAAGGATTAAGCATCACCTTATGGATGAACCATCTTGTCTGGTTCACGCTTTTACAGTGACTTGATTGTTGAGTTAAAACACCAATCGGATACTTTTGGCTAAACATATCGATTTGGAGCATTTGGAGCATTTGGAGCATTAATTTGGCCTTCAAAGGTGGTTCACTAAACATGATTTTAATACCTTACCAAGAGTCATCATAACATCATAACAAAAGTACCTATTTTCGAATATCAATATACAAGGCCGCGCTGGCTCTAAGATATCCAATGTAATTTGCACCATTATTATGTCTCAGACTCTTTTTGTACGTCCAAACCCTATTAGCGACTGGTCTCGGATCTAACACCTAAACAACTGAATGAACAGACAACGATCAATACGTCTTTCAAACTATTCAAACTGATGTTTTCTAAGAGATTCAAAAATTAAACAAACATAATAGCCTTTCTCAAACTGTCACTCCAGAACTGAGTGCTTGAAACATTTCGGAGATCGGGTCTTACTGTATTCTAATAGTTTGTTAATTTTATGGCAAAACACAAATTCAAACCATTATCTAAATTCGAAAAGAAGGTGTATTTGGGAGTTGTGATTGGTATATGCTTGTTTCTCTCCGATATTGTGTACGAACTTGTTCAAACATTGGGTACAAATGAAATACCAGTAGTTTCAATGAACATATATGAAGAGATTGATTACAATTGCACTCTTCCCTCAGACTTTATTTTAAACGCCATGACATTGGAAACCGGTAACCTAATACCATTTTCCCAAGATTTGATAACAAACGGCTGTGGGTTGAACCGCTCTTTAACTGATTCATTAATGCTAGAAGATTGCCACGTACATATTCTACCAGTTCGTTTCTCAAATAGGTCTGGAAATATCAACTCTATCAACTCGGAATACCAAAGGCGAATACCTTTGGATTCAAAATTGTATTTATCAAAGTCCAGTTTTAAGTTATCCAAACAAACATTGAAATTATTGCAGCAAAAACCACTAGAATATCCGAAATATTTTATAGGTTATGGACATATTGATCAAAGATTCAGATCGAAAACGCGATTGCATGCTTCTATGAGATCATACTTGACCGACTTATTCGGTGCATGGTTAGTTTCTATGAATTCATCTCAGGTCATTGTTTGCCGATCAAAACCAGATTCCATATTGGATTGCACATGGAAACTTATTGGGATGGTATTGGGGAGAAAGAGCAATGCCATGGGATGATGATATTGATATCCAAGTACCCGCAAACACTCTGTTTGATTTGAAACGATTTCATGGACGAGTATACTTGAATAGGGTAATGGAGTTGACTTTAATCATATATAGTACTTGTTTGAACTGAATCCATATCATTTGGAGAGACGATATGATGGTAACAACATCATAGATGCTCGATGGATTGATATCCAATCTGGATTTTTTATTGATATCACTGGCGTTACTAACTTTGACAATAAGTTACTCTGTAAAAACTTGCATGGGTACTCATTTGACGATATCTTTCCTTTAACTAGAATCAGTTACGATGGAATATTATCTTGGAGACCCAATAAGGTTGAGAAGATCCTAACAAAAGAATACGGTGCGCAATCCACTATTCTTAGTCTATACAGAGTAATACTGATTTAAATTAATTATCAAGGGGATGAAGTATGATGATTTTTTGAAGAAATGGATTAAAATAGTAGATTGTAACGAATTGTACAGAGTTTACATATCTCCAATCATCAATGGATATCGAAATACATCAACCTATCCAAAATACAAATGGATAGCATCTTATGAAGGGCTATTTACACCAACTGCATGTGCAGTGATTGAAATATACAAAGATGGCGGTAGGTTTCCAGTACAAGGAAGATGGAATAACCAATACCAGTCGCTACCAATACCTTAGTTGGCTATCAAATTGAATAATCTAAATAACTCACACGAATCATTTACACGATGGAACAAACTTATCTCATAAACTGATATTTTATTATTGTTAAAGTATAATTAGTTATAGTTTTGAAATGCAGATTTGATCAAATCGATTGGGAGAAACTGTTTAGCGTTTATGCTAAAGGGAACAAGACTGCCTTCTAACTCCAGTGCGTTTCCCTGCCAAATACTCTTGATGTATTTGCAACTGAGACTCCATCGATTCCTTTATCGAGTTCGAAATTGAGGGTTGCAATTAGCGGGTTAACAGATCCAAAAGAAAACATAGTTTCCCAATTTGTGTTTGGAACTTGGTTGTGATGCATATCCAATGATATCATAATCCCAACTTTGACTTCACAGCTTCTTATATATCCATGCCATCTAATTCTAGTTAAGGAGAGGGGAGCCCTACCAACGTTGCAAGTGCTTTAGTGGAATCGCTTACTTGTTCCGTTAGAGATTCATCATTCAAATGCGTAAGGGAATTTATTGAAGTTCATCGTTCAATGGCATAATCAAGGTCAATCTTATCGGATTCAACCAGATAACGACGCCCAGATGGATAAACAATCATAATACCCAAACGGCGAGCTTCCAAACGACTTTCATCTGGAATTTGTGCACCACATGCAACTCCCACAATCTTATTGTACTTGATGTTAAACTTCTTCTGCGTAGATAATTCCATAATTTTGGGGAAGTGTTTAACGCGACCAGCCATTTCCTTGACCTTCTCAACTGACATTGAATGCTTCGCTACAGAGTATCCCCAGATAACAAAACACCATCCCACTCTTGAATTTGCTTTCCCTTTGAATCATATATATCAGTAGGCAAGTCAATATATGAGGCAAGAAGTTTCTCCATAAGATAGGTCTTCATTGATAGCAACGTTTCAGCTTCCATCCCATCAGCTTCCTTCTTCTGCCAGCCTTGAATGTCTTGCGGATGCTTGTACACTTGGTATCTTTGTCCATCCTGGATGTTGTCAAAACTGACTATCGCTTTGTATGGTTCAGCCAAGGTTGCGAGGCCGAGGCCAAATTTGTAGATATCACGCAAGTCTACTTTGTTCTTGATTTGGTACTCAACATACTTGTCTGTGAATTTCCCGTCTTCATCAGTATCTCTGATGTTAGTCACAATAGGGTCCTGAGTTGGGAATAGTTTGGCGAATATTCGGGTTTTTGTTGGTATTGTTCTTCAAGCCATCCATTTTGAACAGGTCTTTGATTGCAAGCCCAGGGTCAATAGCTTCCTTGTCGTCCAGAGAAGAGAAAAGAGCAACTTGATTGCTGGTAGTGAGCTTCTGTTTGACCTTTTCAGCAATGTCGTCGAAATTGATGCAGCCTTTGACAGCGACTTGAGTCGATGGACTGCCATTGTGCTTGACCCACAATTTCACAGTTGCTTTAGGTGTTGAGTAACAGCGTATACGATAAGGGATGATCCGAATCGCAAGAGAAAACATTTTGGTTTGGGACAGAGAAGTGTCTTAACCAACGATGCGGTAATCTCATAGTAATAGAATGAAACAGGGATAGACATTAATTCATTATAATAATGTGATAATGGAGTACTCCATTTGAAGTGATTGATATTAGCTGGCTTTCTCATCCAAGAAAAACGGTATTATCTGGGGCAGATTAAGCTAAAATAGCTCACAATATATGTATAAACGAATCATTTACATCGCCTAAGAGACGTATCTCATAAACTGATAATTATTATTTATTTTTAAAGTAAACTATTTTGAAATGCAGCTTTGATCGCACGTTTAGAATGTTCAAAGCATTGGCTCAGTAATTGGGATGTACTGATTGCCACTGGGGGACAGGAGCGTCTTCTACCCCCAGTGCGTTTCTTTGCTAAATACTCTTGATGTATTTGCAATTGTGACTCCATCGAGTCCTGTATGGAGGTCGAAATGAGGGATACAATCAGCGGATTGACATGGTCAAAAGCAAACATAGTTTCCCAATTTATGTTTGGAACTTGGTTGTGCTGCATATCCAATGGTACCAAAATGCCCAATTTTTCCATAACGGATTCTAATACACACAGGGCATCTAATTCTATTGAAGCAGCGGAGAGTTCGACCAACTTCGCAGATGTATTGGAATCGTTTACTTGTTTCAGTAGAGATTCATCAATTGCATCATTTGTGCCTTCATATTCCGGCCCAGCATAAAGTTGCATCACTGTATCTACCGTATCATCCATCAAAGAGTCCCAGATCGACTGTTCGATTTTTGAAAGCAATGTTGCTTTATCTTGTGTCATATCGCATAACTTGCGTCCATGTGATTTTACTGCCTCTGCCACCAGAATATCAGCAGGATTCTTTGCTCTTGTGGTGTCTTTTATCCACTGTTCAACTGTACGGTGGCATTTTTTTATCAATTCATCTGTTGAGATAGGCTTCGGTTGGATGGGTCTGTTCAGAAACTTATTTTCTGAATAAGCAGCGTATTTGTTATGTTTCTCGAACTGTGACTCCATGGCTTCTTGGATGGAGCACGATATCAGGTTAATGACGCTTCTGGAAACTTCCTTGATATCTAAAAAGGATTCCCATTCTATAGCAGGTGCTGCTATATGCAACGCATCTCGCGGAAGTATACCGTAAAGTTTTCGGGTGATTAACTGCAAGGCATAAAGCCTTTCGTCCTCGATTTCTTCAGAATAATTCACCTTCGGTTTTCTGGCGTTATCAGCAAGTATCGAATGTGAAGGTGAATAAACTTTGGTAGCATTTGATTTAATATTTGAAAGCCCAAAAGAATTTGATTCAATATTTGAAAGCCCTAAAGAATTTGATAGGCTGTTATCCTTCTTATCTACGATTGCCTTCATTTCAACCAATGGACTTTCGAAGTTTAAAGCTGTAAGTGGAGGTATATCAGGCGTAAATAGTCCTGCAAAGATATCATCTTGAATTTTGTCAATGAGATGAGCGGGTATTTTTGATCGTTTCGTTACTTGCGTATTTTTAACATTCTCGGAATGTGATACTATTGGTACCTCGACGGCAGCATGCGCTACTGGGGATGAAATTGAATCACCAAGTTTTTTCGAACATGAGTCAGCATCCTTGTTCAGTTCAATTTTAATATCCTCTTCAATTTCATTTGCAGAGTTTGAAATTGATGGGCTTTTCAGTGTGATTGAAATCTTAGTGGTATCCTCAAAGTTAATTTGAACAATTTGAGTTTCCATGTTTTGAATTTCAAGAGGCGTTTCTTCCTTCGCTTCTTCTTTGGCACTATTTACAATTGATTGATCTGGTGGAAGTGTTTCATCGTTAACAGCTGGTTTGGTAATATTTAAAATTGATTGGTCTAAAAAGGCTTTTTCAACTACGGAGTTGTCGGCTTTTGAAGGGAGTTGGTCGATTTCACTATGTGATTCTTCGATTTCTTCCTCAATATCCGCCTCGATTTCAGTTTCAGCATTAAGTTTCTGTTCTGTTTCTTTCAAGTCTATGTGAGATGTGACAAAAATAGGTTCGGCTTCGGTGATCTCTGACACAGTGTTAGAGTCTGAATCTAAAGCAAGTGACAAGGCAGCACTGTTTGACTGTGCATTGACATCATTCTTCTTATCAAGTTGTAGTGATAGCACAGAAGGCTTCTGAATGGATGATATAGCAATAGGCATTTCACCATTTAATTGCTCTGTCATTTTTATATTCTCCGAATCACCGACAATTGCAGGTTGCACTTCAACTAGAGACTCTGTCTGAATAGATGATTCACTTATCGGTATTACAGAATACCCATTATCAATATTTCCTGACATACCCACTGTACTTGAAAACAATCCACCTTGATCGCGCTGTGTGGATGGCTTCATATCAGGTATATT
>JADGIX010000208.1:0-23652 GCA_027595885.1 Globomyces sp. JEL0801
ACTTTGAAATTGCATGCTAAATTTTATAAAGGAATCCGGGAGTCGACGAATTAATGTATAATAATGAAAACAAAGTACGACATTGAGTATTATCAGAGCAGTCATAATCCAAGGCTTCCATTTCGGATTCAAGAATTTAATGTTCAACGAAAACATCTGATGCGTAATTAGCAATGCAGTAAAGAGGGATTCAAGAGTGGATGCAAAGAAAGCAACTACCGTATACCAATCATAAAAATCATTGTCAATGAAAATATAGTAATAGTAAAACATAAGTCCTCCTTTAACAAATATTCGAAAGACTTGAAGAAGTATCATGTAGAACCAAAATCGAGTTGGTTGTTTTTTATATCTTTTGATGCTGTACCATAGCAACTGGCTAACACAGACAAAATAAACGACAAAACAGATATGTGTGGCTATATCTTCTGCATTGGAAGTATTGGGTACCAGATTTTCCATAGGCATGTATGCAATCCAATTCTTTTTAGAATTTCCAGATCTGATTGGTTCAAACATAACCGTGACATCTTCCAAATTGTCGCTCCAGGTTTCTTCTGGTATATCCGTCAAGTGAATCGCTTCAATAGGAGTCTCGCACATAGTATCTTGATGGATTATAAAGGTGCCATTCGATAAACATTTGTAGTAATCATCTGTACACTTTCCATCAGCCAAGAACATCATACGTTCAAAAGTGCCTTCCTGATTCGTAGGAATGATAGTGCAGTAATTAAAACCATTCGTTCCTGTCATCAACATGGATTCCATATATTCAGATTCATCCATAACATAATAGATAAACCCACTCTGATAATTGAAAGAGCTTTCAATATCTAAAGAAGACGCACAACATTTGTTTAGGTCGTATCCTGGTCTAACACCACAATAGCCAGGGTATATATCGTCTGCTACAAGTTGGAATGCGAAAAATGTAGATGTAATATTCGCGTCTTCAGGATAATCAATATCTGTTAATGGAAACATGTAAATTGAGTTTGGTGGACCGGTACAAGAGTTTGAGTTATACCACTGACTCTGTAAAATAGAACTTGTCATTTAATCAAAACCCGTAAGACAGATAATTACTGTCTTAAGACTATGACGTTGCACTGACAGCATTCGAACATTAACATAAGCTGTACTAAATTCAGGTCTTACAAAAATAAGTTATGGTGCCATCACAATACCTTTATTCGTTTATGGAGATAATTAAAGAATATGACATTACATCAATTATAAGCTATACCAAATTCAGGTTAAAAGACTTTATGACGTTCTATAAGATACCTTCATTCGTTTATAGTATTTTGGGTACAAAGATGGCGTACACAAACCTAGAGCCACAACAAAAGAAGAGCCTAGGGTCTGGCCCCAAAGAGAAAAAAATACTACAAAAAACTTGTCTTTTCCTAACCGATCGTGTAACCTAATCCATGTCTGCTCCTCCAAATGTGTTAACAAACTTGAAAACTAGTGCAGAAATCACAATCGTGTCTCCCATTACTCCAGACCACGTTCCTGCCCCAAAGAAAACACTACAACGTGGTGAGACTAATTTTAAACCCACAGTCAAACATAAAGCAAAGGAATTTGCCGGATATCGGTAATTCTGATTGGTTTAATATTGTAGATTTGAGGAATTCAAGTATATCGGGTCAGTTATTCCTGTAGTGATTATTCCGACTATTATAATTACATTATGGAGTGTTCTCTGGACAGTTCTAATCAAGACTGGAATAACTCCCCAACTGGCAATCAGTCCTCAATTGATTAGTATAATATCGGTTGTCATGGGTTTACTGCTGGTTTTTAGAACAAACACTGCTTATGATCGGTATGTGCATTATTTTTTAATAGTTTTAAAGTTACTGGGAGGCCAGACGAATTTGGGGTACGATGTCGACAAATATTCGTAACTTGGCAAGATTTATTTGGATTGCCGTTTATCAAACAAACAAAAAGGACCTGTCTGAAAAATTTGGAGCCATCAATTTACTCTTAGCCTTTTCAATTGCCACCAAACATTATCTCCGAGAGGAGCATGGTTATCACTACGATGATTTACACAACTTATTGATTCATGTTCCCGATTTTAGCCCTGGAAACTATCACCCTGAATCACAAGATGATAATTTACCATTGGAAATCACTTTTCATATCTCCGCCTATATTGCTAAATGCCGTAAAAGAGGTACTATTAAGTTCTGAAATAATTATAGAAATGATGGATGTACCTACTACAGCATCTATGATTGCAAGTTTGTCGGCATTGGTTGACAATTTATCAAATTTGGAAAGAATCCGTGATTCCCCAGTCCCAATAGCTTGTAAATTATACATCTTTAACATTTAGATACAATTCATTTAAAACAAACATTGATACTATATCTTATAACTCTTCCATTTCAATTAGTGAATCTCTTGGGATATTTCACCATCATCACTGTGGCGATTGCATCATTTATTTTGATGGGTATTGAAGCCATTGGACATGAAATTGAGAATCCTTTTGGTTATGATGCTAATGATTTGGATCAAGAAGGATTTTGTCAAAAACTAAAGGATGAATTGTACTTGATGGTTGATCGACCTACAGTTCTAGACTCTGCTAATTGGAGTGTTCCGGTGGACATTAAGGATAATTCTCAAATGGTTTCCATCTCTCAAAAAACATTAATCAAATAAACCTTCATGAAATCATTCATATAAACGCGTTTGTGGTGTCGCTTAGGTAAATTTATCAAGAATACTTGTTGTAAACATAATGTCAAACTGTTGTGTGCATCATTAGTACGTTGATAGTAACAACGTCATTAATGGTAAATGGTCAAATACTTTATTTGTCAAAACACACCTATCCTTAAAGTTTAGCATTGATTTGAAGCTTTTCGATCATTTTAGGAATTCCTTCTGCTTGAAGTTCACCAAATCGGGCCAGTTGCTTAATTGGTCTCAACATAACCTCAAAATGTATAATTCGACCACTTTCATCAATACGAATCAAGTCCACACCTAAAGATGGATAAATTAGAATATCATCTACCTTTGATTATTTTTCCTTCTACGTTAGCTTGAAATTCCAAACAATAATTGAGTTGATCTTGAGAGACCCATTCTCGGTTATATTTGAAATCTTGAAAGATATTGATGGCTGAAGCAAGAATGGCAGTGACCATTCCAGAACCTTTTCTTGATTTTAGATACAATGGTGTATGGAATTCTATATTTGGATGTAAGAGACTGTTCAATAATTTCAGATCTTTGTTTAGAACTGCACTATGCCATCGATCAAGAAATTTATCCATGAAAAAGGATTGATTCTTTGGTCTTTAAAAATGGATGAAGGAATGGGAAACGATTTCCGCTCCTCACATGATTAGAATTTCAATACCGTTTTGTCTAAATACTCTGGATCAATCACCAGTAAATTTTAAATCCTGAGTATAGAATGGCATAGAATAGTCATGTTAGTTTGGGAAAGTAAAGTGTTTGTTTTGTATTTTTAGTTTGAAGTTCAACTACTGGGTCAGATGATGGACAAGGAACCTGTTGATAAAATCATCTGATTGTTATCTTAAATTATTGATGTCGAACGGAAGACCAACGGCCGATGTTGGATTTCATCAAGATCCTCCTGTTTTAACCAATCAATACCTCGATGATTCATCTCTTCAAGGAATACTGTACCATTATTTACCTCAGCAAGTTCTACAGGAAGTTTCTCCAGATTTAGTACATATTGGTGAACGGACTTTATTAGATATATCGGAATGGGGAGATAATGCAGAAAATCATCCTCCCTCTTTAACTCAGTATGATCATTGGTCGAGGAGAATTGATAAATTGGAATTATCTGAAGGATGGAGAGCATTGAAAGATATGTCTGCGACAGAAGGGTTGGTAGCTATTGGTTACGAGCGGAAATATGCCCAGTATAGCCGAGTATATCAATTCGCAAAACTATATCTGGCTGTACCTAGCACAGCAATGTTTGGATGTCCATTAGCTATGACAGATGGTGGGGCTAGGTTGCTAGAATTATATGCTGATGAAGATCTAAAGAAATCATATCTACCACACCTCATTTCCAGAAATCCTCATGAATTTTGGACCAGTGGGCAATGGATGACTGAAAGACCAGGGGGATCAGATGTGGGAGGAACCGAATCAGAGGCACAGTTTATCACAGAAAAAACTGCTAACATCACTGGGTTCAAATGGTTTTCCTCTGCAACTGATTCACAAATAACATTTCTATTAGCACGCACAAAAAATCGAGAAACCGGTGCTACTCTCTCAGGTTCCAAAGGGTTGACATTATTTTGCTCAAAACTACATGATGATAAGGGAAAATTGAATGGAATTCGTATTCATCGACTCAAGAAAAAGTTTGGTACAAAAGCTTTGCCAACAGCAGAACTAGAACTGCATGATTTGCCTGGAACCATGTTAGGAGCAATCAATCGGGGGGTAGCAACGATTGCAGTTATTTTGAACATCACCAGAATCTACAGTGCCTTATCCACTATTGCCAGTCTTCGACGCTCATATGCTATCGCAAAGTCATATTCTACAAAGAGAATTGCATTCGGAAAACGTCTATCCAATCAACCACTACATCTTGTGACCCTTTCTTCTATTGATTTGACATTACGAGCCTGTCAGCATTTACTATTTTATTCAGTCAAGCTTCTTGGTGAATCAGAATGCCACCCTGATACTCAGCAGTTGAATAAATCAGGGACTTTGTTGCGATTGATAACTCCTTTAGTAAAAATGTGGTGCTGTCATATAGCACTTCCTGCAATTTCGGAATCCATGGAAGCTTGCGGTGGTCAAGGGTATATGGAGGAAACAGGTATCGCAAGACAATATCGAGATGCTCAAGTGAATGCCATATGGGAAGGTACAACCAACGTACAGGCATTGGATTTAATGCGAATGATTCACAAAATCTTTCCTATTTTTAAAAGTGCAATGTTGAAAATGAATTCCGAAAGTAGTGCTCTGGTGTTAAACAATGCTACTCAAAACAATTTACAAGCATTAGAGATTATTGAAACGACTCTAAAACAATTTGCTACCATGTCACAAAGTGATGTTGAGCGAAAGTTACGCTCGTTAGGCTTTGCAATGGCAAGAACTTTAGCAGGGTTTCTCTTGACAAACCATGCATTTGTGTTAGAAAAGGGTCATCATCCAGATTCAAATGCCTCTTTAATCACCGCTCGGCGATGGTCTCAAAACGTCAATCTATTAATTGGTGATTTAAAGGATTCCCATACAACACAAATAGAAGATGATATTGTGATATTCGGTAGTTCGAGTACAAGTAAGTTGTAATAAAAAACAATTTGCCGACATTATGATTGTAAATTTGTTAAATGAAAGAGAAATATTGCAAAATGGATTTATAATTGAAAAACAAATAATTAACCTCAAAACCCCTTTTCAAGAATTAATTGATACAATTTTCGGATCTTCAAGTTAATCATGGTGGCATTACCTCTGATATCTGACTGCATGGACTGCAACAATCTGCCAATTTCAAAGCATATGCAATCCATTGTTGACCATTTAGTCCATCTTGAACAGCCAACAACTCAGTTCCTTGGTTCCAGTATTTAACAGTCATCCAAAGCAGTTCATTCTCAGGAAAGGATTTCTGAATGTTAGTCATAAGTGAGTAACCGTTGTAGTTGCAATTGACAAGATTTGATCAGCCAATAAAAAGCATTCAGATTGGTATGAATTTGAGTAAAGATAAATTTTAGTTAAATATTGTGCCCAAGATGCAAATTGATTACAATCAAAGTTTTCTTCTTTTAGCATGGAATCTAATGTCAGTCGTAATGTTAAGATCAAGATATGATTTGGTGGATTTATAGGAATCAAGATATCAACACATCTTTGAAGTGTGCTTGTTGGTAACATGATATTCAGACCCTTTTCATTTAATCTAGATAATTATTACTGCCATTAGGTTTTCAACTTGTTCCCATTGATTTGAAATGCAATAAACTTCAAACTCCATAGTAAAAACAAGATGAATTAATGATGTATCAAAACTTTCATTCGGGTTGGCTACGAGTTGGTTCCGTAAAGAATTGATCGAACTTAAGGTGACAGATACTTGATCAATATCTCGTTGAGTGCGCAAGATCGAAATGTTGGTGAATACACACATGAATAGACTGGAACGGTTATAACTAACTGCATACCATGATTTAAGAGTATGGCTGTGCAAATCGGTTTGACTTTTAATCATTTTAATAATAGTGATTGTTAATTTGAAGAATGAATTCGATATCGTTGGGTCATCAGAGTTTTTTGATAGATATACAGATGCTATAGCTTTAATACTGATTAAAAATTACTATTCCAGCACGATCGAAATAACCATTCAGTCTCCGCATCAATATCATGTTCAGTGTTATTCAACGTATTCAAAACTTGAATTCCTAATTCATCAATTTATAATTGAAAACTATACCTTTATCAAAATATGAGTATATATCTTTCACAGTATCAGCCGAAATCCTTTTGGTTAGTAATGTTAGCTACAAACTGGTTGGATTTCAACCCTATAAGCTGCTCATACATGAGACGTATAAGGCATCGAATTATTATCAATAGTCGAGTTCGGTTTTTCGAATCTGGGATAACAAAATTTCCTGATGCGGCTGTCTTCAAGATATCAAGTAATAATGGCTTTTGATTCTTTTCAAATGCTACATCTGCAGCCATAATATATAACTCTGAATTCTTTTGAAATGTGATTTGCTTTAAATGATGGAGAGCTTTTAATAAATATAAACTCTTAATACCTTTTTCTACCTCTTCAAATTCTAGGTAGATGGTGAATAACATGAAATTTGTTGTGGGTGAATCTCGATTGTCTAAGGCAATACCTATTATGTTAATATTTAGCAAAGTTACTCTTCAGGCAAGCTGTCAGTGCTTCGGTGAATTGTTTCAATTGAATGTGACAGAAAGCTAATTTCCGTTGAATGATAGAATGATTTCTTGAATCAACGAGATTGGTTGAAAAGAACTGGCAACATAGAGTGTATAATTTTGCTGCTTCAACTATTTAGCAACAGAAATTTAATTACTTTTGCCCCAATCACATTGTGTATTAGCGTATTTATCGGCAACTCTCCATAGCATAGGAATGCAAATGTTGGTTACTGGTGTACCAAGATCCAGAGGGCCATGATCTGAAAAGAGGTTTAGTGTAATGGTTGCTCACTTTCCAAAACCTTTTCAATCTGGTTGGAAATATCCTCTCTGTTTGATTCAATAATAAGAAAAATTGAAGTCATTAAAATGTAATCCGACGGTGTAAGATTTTCAACATTAGATAACAACTTTGGTACTATTGACGCGGTTTCTTCAAGCATTAAATCTCTTAAACATTGAAGTGATTCATCCAGCCTATTATACATTATTATTTGTGATATAATACAATCCTTTTCTGGAAACAATGTGAATTATTTGTACTATCCTATGATTTAAAGTTATGGGGGAAGTATTACCATTGGAACACAGTTGGCTCTCTTTTAGTGGTTTTTATCCAAATATTTTTAACAGTATCCAATATTGAGCTAAATGTAGTATCGTTGGCTTTTTTGGATTCCAAAACCTTGACCTTCCAGTAATACACCTCAATATCATTCTCGTGAGTCTAAAGCTAAATTATTTAGTCATTACAATAAACAGTGTATCCAGAACTTCTTCAGCTGATTGAACCAGATTGCTTTCCAGATAAATGCTTACAATTGATAAAGAAAATTCTTTCTGATGGATGGTTAGATGCAAAGTCAAACTTTAATATCCAGGTATTGATCTGGAATTCCAGGTGCAATATCAATTGTTCTCAGAGCCAATTTCAACCATTTGATTGCATCCCCATTTTCTGATAAACTAGCAAGAGATTTGCATATATTCAATACTTTGATGATATCATGAAATGTATAATGGTCAGACGAATCGTCAATTGCACGATTGATGATTAAAAAACTAGATGGCGATTTGCTGGTAACCCAATCCTACAATTTAAAATTGGATATTACTAATTGAGCCATATGAATTAGGAGATTAGAAGAAGCTTTTTTGAAATCTTTGTGATCCTTTGGAGCAGTATCACAGTCTTTTATTTTGCAACCCAAAAGGAATGCAGTACGAGCGTCACCGAATTCGTTACAAGCTAGAATCAGAAATGAACTACATATACCCATCCAAGCAATCCCCACTTTAGTAGCCATAATAAGCAATTGAAGTTCGTTGTCGTCAAATAGTTCTAATTATTAAATGAAGTTCGTACGGGTTTCCTTATCGTTGTAAATCAGGAGAAAGCCTATAAACCTCACTATAATTGATTAAGTAAGTTTTAGTTACAATGAGCTTCAATATGAACATTTTTGGAGTATTTGAATTGAATGGCCAGATTCCAATAAAAGCGACCCAAACTTGCATTTCCGCCATGAACAGAGACCATTGACTCTTTGAATGACTTGAGTAGTATCAGCAATGCATCTAGATCGTGTTTCTGTGATGTAGATTCCCATTCCGTCTTGAATTTGAGTAGATTGTCCATAAACAAAAGTCTAAAATTATTCCCAAAAACCAAACGGTAAAATACAAAGATATTCACTACTGCATAGTACCGTAATCAGAATATTCGGTAAAGTTCTTTGATTTGTGAATGTTTAAAGTTGCAGGAGTCGTACTTAAAAACTATCGCAAATTGCTATGAACCAGGAACAAAACCCACAATCAAGGCTACGATCTTACACTAAGTCCAACAGAGATTATCATTCCAATGCTTCTGAGCATTTGATGTACGTACTCTGTTTCTAATGATACTTTTAGTCTTTACTCAAAACTTAAGCAATCACTTCCATACCCCTCTCTCATTAGTAGATTTTACTCCATTTACCACTATACCTTACCTATTCACGTTATCTCTCCTCCCGATGATCTGCTTTTGCAGTATCCTTCAGAATCGTATACAGGTCAAGGTGTGGCAGAATTACACAATCAGGTCATTTGGGACTCAAAAGGAAATCTCGTTTTGGCTAACCCGGATAATCTAATCATGACCAGAGAATTGGAATTCAAAACTCGTCATCGTCCATCAAAATCAGTTAACCGATAGAGTTTTATCAAAATAAAAACACAATTGCATCTAATCTATACTTTCTTTATTTAGGAGACTCCTATTCCGTGGCTTCTGAAGATGCATAATCTACATAAGTCTGCGGAAATACGCCGATGCTACTGCCGTCTAAAGTACATCCATAAGCCCATCCATTTCCATAATCATACTGTAGAACAACATAAGTTTCACCTTCCGTTAAACTGAGATGCTCTTCAACTGTAGCTTCAAAATCAGCAAGAGCGAATGTTAACATATCGGGTTGCACTATTTAGGTTATTGGACTAGCAAACTAACCAGTGATGATTTCTTCCGTTGGTGAGGTGTCTGTTTCTTGATTGACCAATTCTGGCAAGAGAGAGTTTGCTAAAGCGATAAGAAGAATCACTAGTTACATGGGCTGCCTGATAGAAATATGTTGCCAGGACTGCTAGATAAAGTAATCGACCATGGTCCATCAAGTGGAGTCATCATCCGACATGATGTGCTAGACAATAATCCATCATTACCGTGTCCAGTTGAAAGCCTTTTCTTTTCTCTGTGTGATGTTGAAAATGTATCTGGAGCATGTCCTAAATTGGATGTACCCACACCAAATTTAGATAAATCTCTGGATCGTGTTTCTGTTTTTAGAAACCAATTTTACCATCCGGATTTGTAAATAAAGGTATTGGCTTGGTAACGTTTTTAATGCTACTCTGACGAGACACATCCGAATTATTTTTGGAATGTAATCCTAAAACAAAGTATCAGTGAAGGAAATTACTAATACCTTTACTAAACTTTTCTCGAATTGCTGCGTTTTAGTTAATTATTCTTACTGGAAGGCAGGTCTATTTGCAAAGGGGAAAATACTTCTGAATTTGAACCTGTCTTTTCGTTCATAACTTGTTCTTTAAATGTCGTTTCAATCGGTAATGGAACTATGGCAGCAGATCTTCTAATATCAAGTGATATCGGCTTTGCTTGAGATAAATTTTCTGTAATCTTATATATATAATTAAGAATCAGTCCATAAAGTTACCTTATTGCTTGTGCTTGCAAGTTGCACATCTGGTATTTGATTGTTACAAACGGCAATCTGATTTTCAAATCCTTTTTCAGTTTGTATGGCAGTGTTTGCTACCCATGAGATATTCATTAAGCTCTTACAAATACCATTTTCGAGCACCTGCAACGATACTGGGGCTGAAAATTAGTTTTAGCTTTTTCTGAAGTATACCTGGGATAGGTGGTGGTAAGGGAATGCCACGCTTTTTTAACTTTTTGATCTCTTGTTCTGTGAGTGGTAATGGTGATTTCATTGGGGATTTTGGAGGAGTAAAGGTATTCAAACCTACCCGTTAGAATAATCGCTTTACTTCCAGGTTGATTTGTGACTATTGCCAAAAGTGGTGATACTGCCGCCCCTTGTGGAACATTTGTACCGATTTCGTTTTCAGATGGTTTCAAAATTGATCGGGATTTCAACTTCGACCCAAGTTCATCTGCGAATGATAGTGAAGGGGTTGGAGGTTGTGTCGATGTAACTCTTTCTCCAGATGTTAAACGTTTTGGGTTTTGTTCCACTGAGGTGCGTTTTAGATCAGCGACATTATTGACTATCACAGGCATTGGGGGAGGTGGTGGGGGAATTTCTGATTTTACCACGCTTGTTGGATCTACCAATGGATTTGCTACTTTCTCAATCGTAGTTACTAGTTCATCTGGACCGATTGAAACCTCAGTCTCTTCTTTTGTAGGATTGGTGGGTGAATTGTATTCTGCATTTTGTTTAGGTGAAACCTTAGCAGAGTATCTAACAGGACTAAAATACGAAACTAAGTAGTTATAAAACAATGCAATAACATACAATGGCTATTTGATTTGTCTAGTAAACAGTTAGTTATGAATGTGAGAGTTACCATTATCCAGTATCAATTTTAAACTATTTTGAGACTTGCTTAGACGTTTTTCAGACAAGAACACATTATATCTTGTCTTTGGTTCAGTTAAATCCCGGTCTCTAGTATTTGACAAGCTGAGCTTAAAATTTGGTTTTTTGCCAAGAGTAGGAATATGCTCTAATATAATATGTGAATAATACTTTATCACTTTACCTCCATTCCTAACTATTTTCCTATTTCTTTTGTGGTTAATTGATTGTTTAGAGAAACCAAGGTGGTGAATACCGGTCTGTCTATCTAAAATATTTAATCTCTGTCATAAAATTATCATATTTAATTGTTCGTACCTGATTTATAGAGTTGACGGTTGTGATTTGCTCATCAATAATCTTTTCTTGTGAGTCCCAAATATCTTGCAACAGACCCAGAGCTGTTGATACACTATTTTCTAATTCAACAATTGTTTGAACACAATTTTCTCTTGATGTCACTACTTGTTGATTTGTAGTTTTTTCATTCAACATTTTACGAATTAATGGAGCATTATTGTATAATGATTTGCATTCATCAGCTTGTTTCTGAAATGAGGATGGTAGAATTGAAAATCCATCTAATATTTTTTGAAGATCTGATAATTTAGTGTCTACAAATGTTGTTTGGAAGCTTGTCATTTTCTACGACGCGAAAGAATTTGCGTTCTTTCATCTTGAATCCTCTAAACGACTGTACTAGATTTGTTTTGTTCAGTAAATCCATGATTTCCATACTACATACAATGGAAATTAGATTTCTAAAATGTTTTAAAAATTTGTGTGGATATTGGAAATGGATACCCTCATATAACTAGACCACATCCATTCCATATTCAAATTTATATTCTTTCCAACAAATCATATAACTAAAAATGGAATCCCAACAACCAACTGTCGGAATTGCTTCATTTATCCAAAAATTAGATTTGTAAGTGATTTGATGATGGCAATTTAACCTTAGGATGCTGAGAGATGAATCTACCAAAGACACAGTATATTGGGGCCCATTTAATGACACGGTGATCATCAAGAATAATGATTACTTCACAAACTTTGTCTTGCCAAATTATTTTAGACACAATCAAATGTCCAGTTTTATCCGCCAAATGAATAAACATGGATTTCATAGGATCAAGTCTGATAGACTAGTCGATAGAAAGGAAAATGATGTAATCTTTCTTTTTTGTATAATGGACATAGATTTACGAGTACAAGAACGAATACTTCCAACGTGGTAATCGTGACCGATGGAGCAGTATCTGTTGTGGAAATGCCCTACCAAAACCAGGTATACATTCATCAATTCTAATCTGTTAGGTCCTATTCATGAAATAAATGTCAAACAAAAGTTACAAGAGTTATCAGATGATAATGAACGTTTAAAATCTCAATCAAACATGTCAAGAGATAAATGCGCACAATTAGAAAGATCTGTTAGACTATGCCATGAGAAAATTGCAAAGCAAACTGCCTTAATTAATCGAATTACGGAGTTGATATCTGCAAAAGGTATAAATGGGATGAATTGCTAATACCAAAAAGATTTACATTCCACCAGTTCGGATAGCGCTACAACTTTGGATAACACTCGATCGCAGGGATATCCTGAAAAGCGATATTATAGTTCAAATTCAACCGATACGTTAAAACCATGGCATTATGCTCCTTATAGGATTCCATCCCCACTTCAATCAGGAGCATCTGATCCCGTTAGTCGAACAAAGAAGTCGGGCAAGTTTGCTATATCATCTCTGATCAACGAATAATCAATCAATTATAGGTAAATATATGGTGTCTTGATAAAATAGGATAAGTTCTGAACCATTTTTATTTATTCTTCATAAATTAGAAGTTATATTCTTATTTGTTTTTTTGAAATTTGATTTACATGAGCAAAGTATCATTTATGAGAGAGGATAGTAAAGCGCGTCTTTTTATACTTTCTTTTATATGACTGGAACGGTAGAGAATACTACAATTCAGAGTATAAAGAGAGTTTTTGAAAACTTTGAACTAGAAATTATTAAAATTGTAGAATTTTATACCGGAAAAGCATGGAGTTATTCCAAAAACTACCATCATCTTCCACTTCCATCGCAACATAAAGGAATGCACGAAGATTCTTTATCATTAGCACACAAAATGACATTTACTCAAATTGATGAATTGATGAAAGCAACTAGAGAATCTGCTTTAATTCCAACTCCTTCACAAATAGAAAAAAACCAAGTCAGCATTGAACACGAAACTAACAATGATAATTTCAAATTTCATTATAGATTGCTTACTACGATTCAAGCAGTCTGTGAAAGAATCTGTCATCATTCTGTGAAAAACGTTGAACCGTTTGAAAATTATGGTGGTAGTGTTGAAGCAAAATTACGAATGGAATTACAAGTTAATCTACTTATTTTAATAATAGGCCGAGAAATTGCGAGCACATCGTTGTATGGTTGAGTTAGCTTATCAAAAGTAATCGATATCTATAAACTAAATTTAGAAACGTGGTTGATGATTTGACTCATCGTATGGAGATTCAAAGAGCAATGTATTTTCAAGAAATATCCAACATGTCTATTGAACTTGGAAAGTTTTGTAAAGTAAATCGTCAAGACTATATACCAAATCTCTTGGAAGTGACGTGCCAAAAGGTCACTATACCAGAACGCGAAACACTGGAAGCATTGATTCAAATCGAAGAATCAAAAGTCACAAAGCTCAACAGTATGGTTAAGAAACTGAAAAGTCAGCTGATGATTGAAAAGTTGAAAGAAGTTACAGTCATAGCAGCTCCTGTTGGATCCAGCGCTAACCTTTTAAGAAATCCTACCATGGCCAATTTAAATAGAACAGGTACATATGCAAATTTAGCCAGAACTGGTACGAGTGTAAATGTTGGTCAACTTCCTGATGAACCACCACGGTATGTATCAAACAATGATATACCAACTTCTGAATTGAATCATCCTGAGGAAAACGTATTGTTCAATTCCAAAACCCAGTCTATGAAATCACATGTTAGCATACAAGTGTTGATAGAGGATGAGTCTGATTATACGATTTCCAAGTCAACAGACCGAATGAATAAGAAATCTAGCTCTAGCAATCAATTGGCATCTTCCTCAATCAAAGAGGTAACTTCGGCATTAAAGTCCAGTGGGCGGCGATATTCCTCTCCCAAGCAGAGCCGTATGGTGAATGTTATTAATGATAGTGTTTGATATAAACAAAGCAGCTGAATTTGAGGAACGCATACACTTCTTGGAACATAAACTAAAGACCGAGATGGAAAAAACTAATCAAGAGATAGATAATTATCAAATCAAGATAACGGACCAAAACAACATGATATACTATCAAAATCAACAAATTGCTGAACTTCAAAGACATCTGGCGTCTGAAACTTCTAGAATTCAAGATGAGAGTAAAAGAAAAGTACATGAAGTAAGTGCGCTTGTGGGTGGTCATAAATCAACCATAACTGCTTTGGAAAAGAAACTATCCGAATCTGATAAGTGCAATCGAATACTTCAGAAAGAAATTACAAGATTAAACGCACAATTAACAGCTGCCAAGAATAATAGCCAACAACACAAACAGGAAGTACAAACCAATCGAGTAACTGAAGAAGTCAATCATTTGTTTTCCAAAATCGTCAGTAAGAATACCAAAGAGATAAAAGTCGTCGAAAATAAGAATAACGACTTCAAAAAATCTTGGGCTGTAAAGACAAAAAATAATCCAGCAATACCAGCTCCAATTAAATCCTCGGAATTAAAAATAGAGAACCGCCCTAAAATTCCAATTTCAAAATCAATGATAAACCTACAAGATAACCAAGAGCTAGCCATAAAAAGATCTATTTCCTTATGCGATATGAATAACGTCCGAGATGACTTTGAACAGTGGCTAATAAACTATAAAACCCATCGGCTAGAGATATTGGTATTAATAAAGAGTACTAACTTTTGTAGAAAAGAGTTAAAGCAAGATGGATGTTTTTGGCCGGAAAACTATTGGATCAGCTGTCTAATCGAGTGAAGAAAGCTCAATTGCGAGGTTCAAAAATGTTTTCGGTATCCATAAAAAAGGCAAATGAAAGTCCGCCAATAATACGAAGAAATAGTGCCCGTTTGACCAAAAATCAATTGATTGAGCAACTACGAAACGAACGACGTTTACAGTTGAATCAATCTGAAATGAACAGTATTTGGGTTTTTGACAATCAGCTACCGTCTCGAAGAGCACTTCTAGATCCTGCCAGGCTAACATAAAGCTATTAATGGTTTATCTTTCTGTAGAAAAAATCATCCTGCCTCACCACAAACCAATCTTTGGTCCAAACTATTATAATATAATATAAATCGCTTAATGTTATATTTGTCATTCAAACAAAAATACTATGAAGGATGTGTTAAATTATTCTTTTAAACACGATGGTAGCTTATATAGTGTACACATATGGTGGCTTCCAATAACATAGAAAATGACATTATATATCCTATGGTTTGCAAAACTGAATGGTTGATTTTTTATCACGTAACCTGTTTCTACGCCAGATCAAGCTTTTTCCAATGCTTCCAAATAAAACTTGATTTAGTAACAACTCGTATTGAATCTGTGAGATGAACATGGAAGATGCTTTGAAGTATGAAGCTTTATAATACTCATTGACAGATGATATTTCTGACGTTTGACTTTAGAGGTTTAATCACTGCCATGAATCTTTCTTCTTTTAATTCAATTCAATTCAAACCAAGCGAAGCTCTGGATATTTCAAACGCAATAGTACGGCAAGTCAATCGACACTATAGAATTAACTTTCCTAAAAAACGCTATAGTTCTCTCAAACACTCTCAATGAAATACATACATTCAAAACTTGGCAATGATCTCATCGCATCGCACATCAGACTAACTGGAATACAAGCTTTACTTGGACTTCGCAAAGAAAAGATAACTGAGGATGGGAGTGTCGAGATCCGTTAAGTAGAAGTTTGTACCCTGCAGGATTTACAATAGCTTTACTCTACTAATCCAAATACGTTCCGGTCTTCTTAGTCGAAGAAACATCAATCGTTGATGAAGTTCGATTTGACGAACTGTAAATAAATTGGATATCCAATGAGATGGTTGATATTATTAGATTTGAATATGGCTTATAATTATTAGTGTTAGGAAGTAGCACATAGATGTTCCGTCTTCGTGAGTCTGATTGACGGATCATCGATCGTTGATATATCTCAGAGATTGTAGAACTACACATAGTTTAAACTATACACTATCTGTTCAAAAATATATGAAATCAGATCATTATATGGTATAAGGTTTGAATATGAATTTAACGGAAGTCTATCAAAGTCGCAAAAGATCTAATCTACTCATCCATATCTAGAATTATGATCAACAGAGTCTTATTTCTTGCATTTCCGTGGGCTTAGGTGAACAGTGCGTTTGTGTAAGGTCATGGACATTTATTTTTGATTATTGTTAGAACGTGCCAATTGCGATAAATAGACGGATAGAAACATGCTTGAATGCAGCATATACTGTTCGAATTTAATTGCATTTACAATTGATGGTCTGAGGGGGGGTTGACATATGTTAGTAGCACGATTGTCCCGGTTCTTGTGTTTTAGGCTCGAATGGCTGGGAAAAATAAAGAATTGAAGATTAGGGGTATAAAAAGAAGAAAAAAGGTAGATCTAGTTGTTTATTGGATTCGAGATCTGCCAATGGATGTCCGGCTCTTTTACCCGCTCTGCGAGACACGGTGACAACAGTACTTGGCTATTCCAACGTCTGGAGTGTCTGCCTGTCTTGGCATTTCACTTATGTGATGAGGTATTTTCTTTTAATTAATTGGTAGCAATTATGGGCAAGATTAGGTGACAACAGTACTTGGCTATTCCAACGTCTGGAGTGTCTGCCAATCTTGGCGAGAGCTAAAAGAGTGAGTTTAATTACGATTGTAATTAACGGACATCAAGAAGACGCTGCTTGGAAAACTTCAACTTCTGGGCTACATGTGTCTGAATGAATCTCTAGGTAAGTAGTTTCTATCTTTTTAGTGATCTCAAGCCTGTGCGATAATAGACTGGAGATCACAAAAAAGTTAGATTTCTGAGAATCAGACACTTTCAACGAATATTACATTGGCTGGGATTGGAATAGATTCAGAGTGCTCAAGACGCGTTGAAAGGTTTTTTGGCCAACATTCGAATAAAAGCTTCCTTTCCTTATTTTAGTTTGATTTCTCCCTACTTAATTCCTTTTTTTCCTATTGAATTTAATTCATTCAAGTCTACTGCAAGAACTTGGGTATTTCCTTAAAGTATAAATCACCGAAAGAAGTCAATTAACGTACTGTTAAATATATCACTGTTTAAAGGCAAGCAAGTGGTTAGACGTAAAGTATTTGCATGTCGAGATGATATTCAAATATTGATATGAGAGATATGACTATTTTGATATTGCTTGCGAATCCAAACATACCATTGATTGGAAATAACATAAAACCATATGACTGCTGGTAGTCCATTCCATCGTTTCGGGAATACTTGACCAACGATTTTCACTCTTGAAAAATACAATCGGACGAAGGATTCAACTGGAAAACGAACAAAACCAAAGACACCAAGAAGGGAATGAAAATTGTAAGTTGGAATGTCAATGGGATCACTTCCTTAAAGAATTATCATCCTTGGACAACGAAAACGTTTCCAGAACTATTAGATTCATTCCATAGTGATATCATTTGTTTTCAAGAAATTAAACGAACCATTAAATCATTACCAACAGAATTCAACCATGTACCAGGTTACGATGTTTTTTATTCATTACATCCCGTATGATTTTAATTGATAACGGATAGACTAAAGGATATGCTGGAGTTGCTACTTTTGTAAAATCAAATATATCCCCAGTAATGGTTGAACAGGGATTCAGTGGATTACTTTCCACTACCAATTTGGGGCATTTAGATGATTTACATCAACACTATACAGCAGATACATTGAAACAGTTGGATTTAGAAGGCCGGGTACTGATCACGGATCATCAATACTTTATTTTATTCAATGTAAGTGTTCATTTCATTCACATGTAAAGATTTATTACCCTAACTCAGGAGAAACAGATGATAGGCATGAATTCAAAATGATATTTTCAAAAGCTGTTCAAATACGAATTGATTCGTTTGTAAGGGCTGGTAGACGGGTGATGGTAGTTGGCGATTTGAATGTTACTCATCAGGAAATTGATCATTGTAATCCAGAACAAAGCATGAAAGATAATGGATTGGCAAAATTTGAGGATTTAGATTCACGGATATGGTTAAATGATTGGTTATACCCTAATGGGTTGATGATTGATACCTTTCGATTTAGTTTTCCTAATCGAACAAATGCATTCACAGTTTGGAATACGAAACTCAATGCTCGGTATTTTTCTACTTGGTTGTTGATGAATTTAGATCGGTTAATTATGGTACGAGAATCGATTATATCCTAGTCTCGGAATCATTAAGGGATTGGATCAATGTGTCGGATATATTACCCGATGTCCTTGGATCCGATCATTGTCCAATCTTTCTCACATTACATGATCATTTGCCACTGTCAAATACATCATTGTTGTCATGCATGGAATCCCATTTGAAGAAACCTGCAAAAGGTTGTACTTACTATTGGGGTAATTACTTGGGAAAGCAAGCAAAAATGAATCAATTCTTTCGAAAATCTAAATTGGAAAATTCCGAGATGGAGCAGTGTGATGGTCAAAATGATTCTACTATTTCCTCTTCATTAGCCTTGCAGCCATCCAAAGCAGAGAACGTTCATGTAGATTCAAATGAGCTAGATATAGAAATCATCCACCAAAATGTTAAAGTAATCAGCGCAAAGAATGGTTGTAGTCGTTCTAATGTTATTGGGATAGCCAAGGACAAAGCAAAAATCACTAAAAAACAGCGCTCCTTGAAATCATTTTTAAAGGTAGATTTCAATCAATTGATCTTAATACCTAGGTTAAACCACAACCACCAATATCTTCTATATCAAACGACTTGGATGGGTCACACATAGCAAGACCAATCGATTTAGATGCTGAAGATATCCTCGTAGCCCCAATAGAATCAATACCCCTTGAATCGAAGGAGAAGATTATTGAACAAGAAGATGCTGTTCAGGCTTGGTCTAAGCTAATGAAGACGAATCCCAACCCGAAATGCTATCATGATGAAATTACGCGAATGGTTCAAGTCTCCAAACCAGGTCCCAATAAAGGGAAATACTTTTTTCAATGCCAGAGAGCTGTTGGGATTGGCAAAGAAAGTAAATGTCGATTCTTTCAATGGAAATGAGTACCCAATAACTACGATGCTTATCTAATGAATATACTGGTTGTACTTACGAATCCGCTTCTGAGTTTATCGTCTTAAGCTTCAACCTAAAAAATAATTTTTCTCTTCATCAAAAATCATGCCAGCATTACCCAACATCTTACTTGGTATCTTAACAGGGTACTTTATATCCCAAGCTCGAGTGGATAGCGTATGGTGGCCTCACCTAGCAAGTCCAATCGACTCTCTGAAATCCAAAGTCCCATTAACTGCTCGTGCCAATACAGCTGTATCAAACAAATCTCTCACATTTTAGAATTTCTATCGAAGTGCTGCAGGATCAGTAGCCAATTTTGATTATTTCCTACTTGCATCCACCGTATTACTATTAGCATCATTTGTAGGAGGTGCAGTTCAACATAAAGGAAACAAGAAAATTGCCAATATCTTAAGTTTTGGATTAGTTACCATTGCTGCTGTTTTAGAAATCATCTTTACTAGACCATTGTTGGATAAAGTGATTTCTAAAAACTCTGGTGGAAAGTTGATTGAATATTTGTTTACAATTGCAATGTATCATGCTGGAGTGTTAGGTTCTCTTATTTTTACAATCTTGATTCAAACTTCGGTTGATAAGGAAGAAGAAGATGATGATGAAGAGGAGGATGAACAAGTGGTAAAACCTAAATCTAAAAAGGCCAAAAAGAACGAATAAAGATGCTCATTTGTTAAATTGAAATCATACGATTCCTGTATGTTATTGTGATTTTAAAAGGTGTCTTTGTCTACATATGCACAAACTGTTACATAAATATTGATTACATTGGCATTTATTATGCATTCATTCAACCACATAAAGATTCAGTTAGTGATCTAATCTGTCTTCCAACGAGAAGTACCATATGCATACACTGATAGTAAATATATCCTCTTATCTATGTTGTAACTCTTTAAACTTGCTCATTTTCCGAACAACAAGTCTTTCCCGAGAATCCTTTGCAAAAGTATCCAATCTCTTCAAAGTATCATCATCTAAACCTATCTTACAATCAAACATCACTTGACAATGTCTAAATGCCGATGGTATGCAATCACGATCCAAACAGAGTTTGATAAATCGTGCATGGTAATCCGGTTGAATCGGTCTCATCAATCTTCGATGTTTTAGAGGTAACTTGCTGATAAAGCTGCGAAAATAATGCGTTGCTGAATCTTGTAATCCAAATTTCAAAAGTAAATCAATATACATGAATGTCAGTTCTAATGGTATAAAATAGTTAAATTTTCGATCTAATATGTGGTTATATAGTGTTTCAATGTGGTCAATTAAACGAAAATGGTCCAGTATTTTGAAATATATCATTATTGTTAAGGGATTTTTGATTGGTTGATGTGATATTTGATATTTGACCATTTCCAATACACTTCTCTTTGTTAATTCATATTGCTTGCATTCACAATCATCTACATACTGAAGATTGTCATGTAAAATATGGATCAATTCGACATAATGCTGTAACTTCAAATAACTTTGATATTGAAAGGTACATTTCAAAATGTGATTGGTACATTCTAGCACTTGAGATCCATTCGATTCATTTCGAAAAGTGGAGTGTTGTGAAATATAATTCATTATATCAGTTTTCAAAAGAAGAAACAATTTTGGAAAATTTTCGGTTAAAAAGGGTAGGAATTGCGATAGCACCACAATTGATTTGTTCTTGCAATAATGGGCAACTAGATAATCCACTATCGTTGAATATTTCAATTCTTTATCTTCATATGGCTCTTGATATAATGCCCAATTGTCCATCTCTGTAAAAATCAACTGGTAATCATTTACAAGATGACATTTTTGTAATGCTATAAATATCAACTTCCAATCTATTATTGCAAGTTTATGTTTGACAAAATCCATATCTTGTAAAATGGTTTGTATCTGATCAAAAAATATTGTTGGAGTGGTGTTGATCATGACGATGTAGTGAATCATATAACTAAACAATTCTCTTGGTATTTCTTGAAGTTTTTGTTTATCATGTCGGATACAAAGATAGTAACTCCATGGATCGTTCATGTTTTCCATTTGCAAATTTGAAGAAATTTCATCTTTCAATTCAACTTCAAACTGTGAAGTTACATCAAACAACGTAGGGTCTACATATCCAATAGTTGAGGGGATTAATTTAGGATTGGTTATTTCGTCCAAGAGGATTTGTTTTAATTCTTTTGAACTGATATTTGTTTGCATAGGTTGTTCATGATTTGACTTGATTGATATTCCTAAGGACTCTAAATCATTAGTTGTTTTAGGAACATTTCGTTTTGAAGTGTTTATAATTTGAATTCCTCTTGGTACTGTTTGAGAAGTCAATAACCCTCTCTTTTGTATGGTGATAATTGAGCAAGATCTGATTAACTTTAAGACCATAAGAAAGGTAACTTTTAAAGCTTTCAGTTATTCTCAAGGTTCAAATGTCGCAGGTTTTGGTTTCAAAATTCAAACTTTTTTTAAAATCAAATTCAATTGGTAAACGGTTGAATATTCAAATGTCGCTCATTCCCATTCAAAAAACTTTAATTTTGTTCAAAGGATTTTTGCATTTTCATCAACTACCGAGTACCAGTTTTACGTACAAAAATTCATGTTATGAAGAAAGTGTTTTATTGAATGTCCAATATGTTTATACGCTACGAACCCATGATGAGAGTTTACTAACTTTAGAATATACACCAGGGCCAGATCCACATGCTCCTCCATAAGATACAATACCTGCAACGGTAACACTACCATCTTCGTTCAAGCCAAACAATGGTCCACCAGAATCCCCTTGGCATGAATCTTTACCATTGGTGGTTCCAGCACAGAAGGCACTTGGAACGCTTCGCAATTCTGGGTAGCTTGCAAAACAAGTGTTAGATGGTGTCACTGGCAAGGTTACTTCTCTCATAATGGAAGATCCAGCACCAGATTGGTCGTATTTATCACCCCAACCAGCTACAATCAATGATTGTCCAGCTTGGGTTAATGAACCATCATCTAACTTTACAACAGTCTTTGGTGGAGTTCCTGACACGAGTTTCAAATCCCAGACGGCAACATCATAACCTTGATCAACATTAACATAGTTTGGATGAGGTGTCATTCTAGTGACAGTATACGTGACAGCCTTCTCGGTTGCTGCAGATTTTCCAAAATTGTATCGATGAGCATAAACGGTGAATTCTTTTCTTGGGAATAAGCTTCCATTATCGATAGTACAATGAGCGGCAGTCATGATTTTGGTTGGAGAGATTAAAGTTCCACCACACCAACCATTGTAGCCGGTACGACGGATTGCTACCAACCAAGGATATACATCAGGAGAGCCAACAGGAGTTCCGTTCACGATAGGCTTATCGGCAGCAGCAGCGAATGCAGCACCAGTCATTAAAGCAGTTGAAAGTTTCATTTGTATTTTAGAATAATCTTCTCATTTCAATATCGCTGTTTATATACTTTTCGGAAACACATGTATGGCAATGCGTAGATTTTAATGGCTATCGTGACCTTAAGATTAGCATGGCAAATGATTGGTGACCCGCGTTTTTTCTGATCTAAATTATTAAACGTATGGATCAAAAGAAACACCTAAAACTGTGTAACAGCATGAGTTTGAGGTGATGGACATTAGATTTAATTTTTATCCACTAGATTCATAAATAGTTCCTTGTTTTTAGGACAGAATTATGCTTTAAAAAAGGTGGAAATATTTGTAAAGTACAATTATTAAGCTTAGAGTCTTTATATTACATACAAGTGCAAATAATCCAATTCTGCTCCACATGTATGGCAAACATGCCTGGCCCAACATGCATTGACACAACGTGTTGCTCTTTTGCTTGTTGGCGTGTGATTGCAACGTTTGATTCAGATATTCTTTGAAGGCTATGTACTTAAGGGAAGTAGTACCTTTAACATTTAGTAAGAAGATAAGGCATGCGGTCAAAACGATACTCAGCGTACAAATAGATGTGTGCTTTGTTGCCTAATGACAGGAAACACTATAGCACATAGTATTATTAAGTTGGAATTTAGGATCGCTCATGATGGACCGACAATAAGTAACAAAATGGATTTTCATATGTTTATATTTGCAGGACATTCGATAATTCGAATCTGAAAAGGGAAAAAACAAAAAATATGCCCCCATAGTGGATTGAACACTAGACCTTCACTTTACAAGAGTGA
>JADGIX010000209.1:0-23440 GCA_027595885.1 Globomyces sp. JEL0801
CTTATAAACCCCTAATCCAGTATTTAATCAATATATCGAGATATCAAATCAATTGTGAATCGTTTTTTGATTAATAGGTGAGATTTGGACCTATCCACTGAAACCATCGAATTTTAATTGACATTTTAGATTTATGGCAGCGTTTATATGTGGCAGCGAAGAGGGTGATCTTCAATACCACTGTTGGTTAATATTACTATCATGTATTGTTGTATATGAATATTCCAAAAATAGAAGAAAAGTAAACTGGAAGACGTAGCATTAAAATTCTGGCAGACGGTATCAAGATTCGGATCCATATTATTTCTACAATGTCGCTTTTAATATTTTTCATCATACATCCTTATAGATGGTAAATGAAAAACTTTTACTTTAAACGAAAATTTATAGACGTGATTAAAAGTAAGATAGAGCTTTTTACGAGATATCTTCATAACAGAATACGAAGCGTATGCAACCCAGTGGTCAGGGCGTTCATCCCCATTCATTTCACATTTTAGATTGTATATCTGGAAGCTTCTATTCTAGATTATAAAATGATCTTCGCAGCAATGAGCATGGAAATTGGGATGAACTACAAAGACACTGTTGAATTTTAATAGTACCATACACCCTGCAGATGGATATTTTCTTTGAACGAAATTATTACAGAAGGGTAGCTATGTTATAGCTATTTCTGATCATCAACAGAAGAAACCAAACCGCAAGAAACTTGATTAAACAATGCCGACAGACGGTATCAAGCCTGAAATGCAGATAATTTCTACAAAGTCACTTTTCTACGTTCTTCTAAGCAAATTTACTATCTGTAGTAATTCTCATATTCATGTTACACTAATGTAGGTTCTGTTGATACTTGCCAAATTTCAGTTAAATGACGAACTGCAATTATTAGCCAAAAGAGTACTCTTTATCAAGTAGTGACCTCTCAATGGGAGGTATGGGTACGGTTAGACGTATTTTGATCGGCTCGGAATTGTGGAGTCAGGATCCATAAGACTTCCAATTATTTAAACAACAGTAGCCCTTATCAAGATATTCTTTCAATGTAATGTATAAGATCAGGTTACATGAATAGTTTGAACTCACAGCAGTGAAAACAAAATATAACCTCATACAGAACATTATGATCCAAATCCAACTAATATCCAATTCACAAGATTAACATGTAATGCTGAGAAAGGATGAGCATTTAATTACAGATCAGCTAATGCAACCCATCCAGTCAGCCCAGCTGACGATGATTCCACTGTCAATTGTATTTCAACTAATGCAGTCTCAACTATAGTCAGCCATGTTACCAACCCTTAGAGCCAATCCTTATCCCGAAGTTACGGATCTCTTTTGCCGACTTCTCTTATCTGCATTGTTCTATCAACTAGAGGCTGTTCACTTTGGAGACATGCTGCGGTTTTGAATACGACTAGGTGTGAAAATTAAAATTTTGTTCAATTGCAAATCAAGCAAAGCAAATCCAACTTTAGTCAAACAGTTCTTTGGTTGTGGATCACTCAACTCTAGTCAGGATAACTCTAGTTACCAATGTTATCAAAGGGTTCATCTTCAATTTCAGATGAACTAAACCATTCCCAATTCCAGCATACAGGTATAGTTGTCATCATTTTTCAAAAAGCATTTGGCAATTTTGGCAGCCTAACAATTGCCTATAAAAATTAGTTTCATCTGATCACCGAATTAGAAATAACGGTTAACTGTTTCTTCAACATTCTGTGTTCAAGTTTCACGTTAAACTATCAGACACTTGAATCACATCTACTGGGTATAACTAACCTTTAGCACAGCAGTTGGAATTGCTACACGTACTTCAATTTAAAGCTAAAAAATTACATAGCATCATTCCAATCATGTACCTTTCTTCAAGACTCACCTACAGTGATCAAAGCAAAGAATAAATGAATAAATAAAAAGAGAGACTCATCCAGAACTTGTTCAGAAGCATATACAGTTCTTTTTCTTTGGAACTGAGTATTGCACGATTCAAATCGATTTTGGGGTAAAGTTTTTCGTAAAAGCAGTATGTATGTAGTGTAAATATCACAACAAATAAAATGCATATGCTCCATAAAAATGTTTTTGCGTTCATTCACTGTGATATTTTCTTTAATTTCAGTATAGGTAGTTGGGTTAAATTCATGCAACATCAAATGGGGATAACAGCTGACCTGGCAAGAATTATAAATATTTATGACTGGTTAGGAAATCAATACCCATATAGGGTAAGCTTGGTGATACCCACAATAGAATCGTTGGTAAAAAAAATACCTGGTGTAATCCAATGGAGCGAAGACCTATAGTTCTATGATAGTTCTATGATAGTTCTATTAATCTTTAAATGGCCTTATTGATCCGCTTTTGAATGAAATCAGGAAAAAAAATTGTTTAACAGTCCTAAAAAGTTATTTATGTATCCAAAGTTTTTCGATCACAGTCTCTGTACACTATTTAGTCAGCTACATATATTCTAATTTCATGAAATATCTTATATGATATTATCGATCGAAGAGGTCAGGTCGGCTAATCTTTCGGTTAAACTTTTTTTTTCTTTCCAATCAGTTTTTTAGAATCGTTAGACCTGCTGTAAACATGAGATTCCAATGGTGAACAAACCAATAGTTCTCTGAATCTGTAAATGAACTGCTTGAACGGTTTTTGAATTAAATTAGAGAAAATTTTGTTCAACAGTCCTAAAGAATTACATAAGCATCAAAATTTTCAATCACAGTCTCTATAAAAGTGTTAGTCAGCTAAATTATCATCGACAGAGGCTGCAGACTGGATGTTATCGGATGACGAGAATGCACTCAAATCAATTACGATAGGAAATTGCCCTCGGTTAGTTCCATAGAAGTTATAGATCACATTCCAGTTTAAATTTTCTAATTAAAATTTTTTATAATTTCCAATTGTGTTGTATACCTCGGTCCCTGAATACGATAAAATAAAGATCAGGTTAACGAAAACTGAATTGGACTGACTGTTACTAAACTTAACAGAAAGTGTTTGATTTTAACAACTTTCACGTTAGTTGTTATATCCTTAGAATCCCCAACCATTTACCATGATACCTTTGCCAAAACTATTAGAATTTCAAAATATTCTAATCCACATAAACAAATCAATCCTAAATTCACTGTTCATTACATTATTAAAGATTGTAAACTTAAATGTTTATGATTCAAAATTTCTAACCTTCAAACACCAAAAAAAATACTCGAGAATAATTTAAACATACAATATGAATACGTAAGTTGAAAAGATGTTTTCATGAGGTAGTCGAGCACAGAACAAGAAACAGACGTTGATACCTAATCCCATCAAGTTGGAAATGGTTCAAAATCCTCATCAGGGAAGAGCTTGTGGATATGGAAAGGGTGATTATCGATCTATAGACCCTGTACAAACTATTATTCAAATTAATTCTTGTAGGTTCCCATTGTAAAAGTATTGGATGATACTAATCAAACTGAAAATACGTATTCAACAATACATTAATGGGTAGTAATAATGACTGGATTCTATGTGTTACTTTATGGACAGTAGATAACGAAGAAACCCCTAACAAAGAGGTAACAAAGAGTCGAATGGTGGGAAATTCAATTGGAGAATCACGATATTTGTATGACTTAGTAGGTGAACCTGGAAGTTATTTTATATTTCCAACTTTATTCATTCGTATACCTGGACTTTACAAACTTCAATTTCGATTAATCCAGGTCTTTAGGTAAAACAGAATAGAATAATGACTAGCTCTGATCGAAAGACTCTTCTACCGGGGACAGAAGTGATTTCAACAGTTTTTTCCGATACATTTGAAGTATTCCCAACCAAGACATTTCCCGGAAAATCTAAACCGTCAGTGTTAATGAAGGTTTTGGCTAAACAGACTCATGATGTCAAGTCCAGAAGTCTGTAGTTCTTTAATAATAATAAAAAGTTTATCTAATCTGCAAATCATTGGCATCTTTTCATAAATTAGTGGTGTAGAGGATGTAAGGCAGAGAATTTAATCCAATCAAACCCAACCTTTCATTCAAAAAGTATCACAACTCTTACTTGGATCGACAAATGTCAAGCAATTGATTCTTCACATCAGCATCTGGAGGTTTCCAGTTGCAGTACTTAATATTTCACGGTGGCTATACTTGCATGATTACTTTTTTCTTAAATAAAAATGAAATGCCGAACTATTGTTAATAGAATCAATAAGCCTGGTATCCATACATGCATACACGAAATGATAGAACATACAATCGTTCAAGATCTAATCATTAATTACTATTGAATGCAACGTTTAGGTATTGAAAGACCAAGTATTTGTCATTACAAAAGCTAAAAAGGTCTTGAGTTGGCTTACCAATTAATCGGTTTGATCCCAAACGGTTAATCCTGTTTGAAATTTGTTGCCTTTTTGGATTAATATTTCTTCACGATCAATAATCTGGTAACTAATTTAGCTGGATGATTTTATGGACTGTTGAATGAAACACTTTTCACGGATTATTCACTGCAACTAACATCACTAGTTGAGATAAAAAGAGACAGCTCCAAGACATGAAACATTGGCATCTGGTTGTAGTATATGAGTATACGTATTATCATATAGATTCATTCACATCAATTTCCATACATTCTTTACCCCTAATTCACATTTTCGCATTTGAAATCAGTCCAGCCCAACTAATTTTTTCCACGCTAGATGTCAACTTATCCAGAGGCCATAAAAACATCGTATCAACAATCTAAATATCTGAATAAAGTGATTTGACACAAACATTGCATTTTAGTAACCCGAAATTTGAATCCCATCCAACTGAGTAGATTTTTCGAACTAATTCCAATCTAGAGACTATAGCTTTTAGACAACCGTTGAATTAATCGTATTTTTCAAGCTCTTCTCTGTTTTTGCCATGATTCAAAGTATCAGTTTCTGATGTGAATTTACAAAATAGAGAAATCAAGAACATTAGATTTCACTAGAAAACTTTAGCATCAACTCTATTGAGCTTCTATATTGTTTAATGTGCAAAATATTATACTTGGTATGATTATAGTGTTGAAAAATGTAATCAAAGTATTTCGGAATAGAAATCATATAAACCCGATTCCGAGGCTATAGTCCGCTTTGAGGGATGGGATGAGTGATAATGACTCATCTGGTGTGACACGAAAAACTTATTGTGACATGAAAAACAAAGTGACAAACAATTACTCATTTTTTCCTTTTACTAAATACCAGCAATTTGGAAATCGTAAAAGTACAATAATCAAAAACAAGAAATATTATCATGCCAAGCGGAAGTCAAGCAGTTATACCAAGTCGAACTTCCAGAAAAAAAAGATTATTTATACCAATTCCCACTCAATTAGAAATAGTCCAAAATCCTCGTCAAGGAAGAGCTTGTGGTTATGGAAAGGGTGATTATCGATCTATTGATCCGGTACCAATTTTATAAGTATTCATTCTTGTAGGTACCAATCGTAAAAGTATTGGATAATTCAAATCAATCTGAAAATACGTATTCAACAATACATTAAATTTTAGAAATAATGATTGGATTTTATGCGTTGCGTTATGGTCTGTGGATGATGAGGGAAAACCAACTAAAGAGCTAACAAACAGTAGAATGACGGGAACTACAATCGGCGAATCAAGATATCTGTATGACATAGTAGATGAACCTGGTAGTTATTTTATATTTCCAAGCATATTCATCCGTGTACCTGGACTATACAAACTTCAATTTCGATTGATCCAGGTCTTTAGGTATCTGTCATTGTTTTTTACATGAGTAGTCCAGATCGAATGTCGTTATTACCAAAAACTGAAGTAATTTCAACAGTTTTTTCCGATACATTTGAAGTATACCCCTCAAAGACCTTTCCTGGAAAATCTAAACCATCAGTGTTGATGAGGGTTTTGGCTAAACAGACTCACGATATCAAATCTAGAAATTTATGACCCAATCACCTGAACCAAATTGCATACCATGTTATATAGAGGTAATATAGTGATCGATCAAATTTTATTCTTTTTTTGAACATCACTATATTTAGTTCTATTGTGGTCCTTACTATTCACCAATGGTGAACAGATAGACATCAGTTTACGTAAGATTAAACATTGCAATTGGATGAAGAGAAAACACCCCAGTTTTATCTGATATGTAACGGTTCTCTTAGTCAAATCCATGTATTCAGAAGTTTACATACCTTTATTACTTCTCTCCGGTAAATTATTCTTAAGAACTGTGTACAGTATACTTCAGAAACGGAGAAGGGTCAGCTAAAAAGAAATTTAAAAAACGGTTTATTTATAACAACCCCCATGTAGTAAAAATAGACGTGCCAAATGTCTCAGAGGTTGCCAGCAATTATCGTGGAGTTGTAGCAGAGCAGCGGGTAGCTGAAGCATTACAACAAAAACAACAATCAAGAGTCCTTTCCAAACGACTACATGAATACGTTGGTCCATCAGCATTAAATTATGAATGTATGCCGAATCTCAGTAACTGTTATATATGTAGCTTAAAAAACGCGCAAGTATCTTTCGATACGGTAGATCAGTTGGGCGCTGGCACAACAAAGGCACGCTTCAATATCGCAATAAATTTTATATGGAAGCCCAAAGCTGCAAATAGGACATGGTAGTTCTGGGACGACCAAAGTAGCACCAGAAGAGGCACTACTGCCCGCTCCCTTACTAAACGGAGAAGACAAACAACAACATTTTGTAATAATTAAGGGAGGGTGTCTGAACAAGCACATGCAACCACACATATAAAAAACTATGTGATACATAACAATATATTTAGATATGCCCCACCCCTACTTCTTCACTTTCTGCACTGTTTCCTTTATTCGAAGATCAATTGAGAATTTCATCACCAGCATTGACATAAAAATCCAACCATAAAGAATTGGTTTAAAGCACAGCTGAAGCCCTGCGATTATCTGAATCGACTCTGTAAGAGCATAACCAGAAGGTGAATTGTTAGGAAGAAGAATTCCAATAAAGTACAACCCAAATCCAATAATATCACAAAAGAAAATGAAATTCAGATTACGTTTTAATTGCAAGGCGTATGTTTGCAGCTTTTTTTCATCGACAGCTAACTGAGAATCTCTTGGTTTCATTGTGTCTTGCTGTACAACATGAGAAAGGTAGAGTGCAATATAAGTATCACAAGCAATGTGAAATACGACAAACGTACCTAATCCGATAAATGAAACCTAAAAATGTAAGATTTAAAATTTTTGATGTACATCTCGTAAAACGGGGAAAAATTGGTAAACTGTGTACGGACTAGTTAACGTGATGTGAAATACAATAACAAATATTTGAAAGTAAAATAATTTTCGTCTAGTCCATTTAGTCAATAAAATTGAAAATAATTTCATCATTTCAATGTTCTGCAGTAAGCTAAATAAAAGTGACAGATTTCCCCAACTCTTGACAACAAAATTCGACCATTTCATATCCCCAAATCGTACATAAGAATTCACAACTTCAAAGATTTTCCAAATACCTATAAAGACTGATAATCCTATCAAGGATATGGACACTCTACGATTTGGAATAGCCCCACAAATAAGTCGAACTATAAATGAAAGCAGTGTAAGTAAGGTGATAACTGTCAGAACAATTGATATCCATTCAATTGGATACTTCATCGACATCTTAAATTCCAACATAACGCGCTCTGAAGATGTAAAATGTAAAAACGCGCTACAATAATTCATCACTTAATAGTTGAGATAGACAATTAATAGTATATATGTAACATCTGGAAATTCGAAACTTTCATTCTCGTTATATTATATAAGTCATTATACAGCAGAAAATAACAGTGGTCAGCAAACTGCTTTTAATTGCATCACTAGTAGTCGTTGGAGATGGATTAGAAGTGGTGGTGGAAGTAGATATAGTTGAAGTCGAAGTTGGGTTACTAGACACTGACGTTGTAACTACTAATAATTAAGTTTACTAGAAGTTTATACCTGTGGTATTTGAAGAAACGACAGGTAATAACACATCTGGAACATACTGCCATTTAGCAAGACCACCATTCACATTGGGCGGTGAAGCAGCAATCACTGCCTTCACAGTCAAATCTGGTAAGTTTAATTCATCTGCAGTGGCCGTCCATTGAAACGTATTTGTAAAGGGAACTCTGGATGGATTTGAATGAACAACAGTTGACTCTAAAGCACCATTAACGGCGTTACGTTTGCATAAATCGCTGTTTTGATATTTGAATTTTTGGTTGTCTATTGTAAATTTCCCAACATGAGTTTTTGCATTAGAGGATGATGTAACATAGAGTAGAATTCCTTGAAAATCGCTTCTGGATGGATTAGCAACGGTGAAAGTCCAACCATCATCTTTCTTTGTAGGGACGATAGTATAACCTAATTCAGATGCTGGTCCCATCCCACTAATCTGATTATTGATCTCACATACAGGGACTCCGTTTGGTGATGCAAGGATTGGCACGATGCAGAATAAACTGTACAGTTTCATGTTGAAACCAAGTGCCAACATTTTGCTCAATTTAACCTATTTCAGTTTCGATCCCATGGCACTGGATGCGGATTAATTGGTCGTGTTTCTGGTTACACGACCTGGTAGTTACAACTGCGATAGTGTTTGATATTTCACATGAAAAATGAAATGGAAACGTATGTTTGGCCAAAAAGCCGTCAAGGTGAGCTCAATATTAATGATTTTCATGTTTATATTTACCATTAATTTAATTTAGAGTTGAGAGTAGTAATTCTTGCAACGAAATGGCTGGAGCCACTCATATACGGGATCTGAAAGAGCACTGGAGTAACAACATCCCACAGACATTTTGGTTACGAAAAATCAAAATAGTAGTAGATTATTTTATAGTTTTATTGAATTACTCGACGGTTTGTTTGAATTATCAGCAAATAGTTTTAAACCGGTTTCAAAATGTTTAAGTGTCATCCCATCAGGACAATGAATACAAGTTACTCCCAATGGTTTAATATCTTCAATATTCCAACGCTCATTATCAAAAAATAACATATCCTTGTATTCATACCCTGTAGTTTCTTTCAACTTTTTGAAATGATTGGTTTTGTTTTTAGGATAGATTTCTTTATGAATGACAATTGAATCTAATGATTGACCATCAATATCTATCAATTTCAAACACTGATGGGCCCATTTTGGATACTCTGTTTTTGAAGCTGCAGCAACTGGTATTTGTAAATCAATTAATTCCCTCATGATTGGGTAGATATCTGGAAACAAAAATACTTCTTCCCCTGCTTTATCTGTTACTCTACCACTCTTGGGACACCTTTTAAATGGTGCTCCTGTTAGTTCATACATTTCTGGGTACCAAACTGTAAAGTCAAGATCAAATATAACTAGTTTAGGATGCATTCAAAAATCGCGTTAAAGTAAACAAATTCAATTGACATGTTGCTATCTTGATCAAGATTTATATTTTAAAGGGAAATTGAGTTATCATGAGTGATAAAAAAAAGTCAAGTAACAATGGATGACATCAATTTAGTATGTTGTATGTTGGAATTACTATTTACAATACCAATATCAATCACAAAATACTAATGCCAGTATAAATATAAAAACTGTAAAGAATTGAGCTGTAAAGGCAAGTCTTTCAATGTTTCAGTGTCATTCACAGGCGAAAAACAACTTTGTAGTTCAATTCAACGACGTCATTCGTTCATCAAAAATAATATAAAAGAAATGAGAGAAACAAGATATGATTTTAAGATTTTAAATGGATGTAATATGGTAATCATTCACTCTTTAGATTATCGCGAGAATATTATCACCAGTGGAAGCTATTCTATTAGCGGTATCTAGAAATATCCGAATCGGCTCGAGAATGGGGGCCGCTGCTCCACCATTCACCAGTTCGGGCACGTACATTGATTTGACTCAAGGAATCACTTACTATCTTGTAAGTTATTGAAAGTCATTAACTTTTTGAACAGATTCCAATGATTATATTGGGAGTTTTGTTGCTATCATTTGTATTTACGTTATTTGGATGTATTATGCAATACCTGTACATCTGCTGCTGTTTTGGTCGTTTAAAGAGAAAGAGAAAGTTAACAGCAAACGTTGGTTCAAAAACATTCGCCTTATTTTGGGTGTTGGTATTTATTGGTGGTTTCCTGTAAGCCATTAACTATATAATATTTAGCTTTGGGGCAGTGGGAAACTTTACGGGTGGTCGAAGACTGATAAATACAATTCCAAGTTTTGAAGAATCAACTTATTCAATGTTATCTTCAACTCAAAATACAATTCATCAGATCAATCCTTCTATTTCCTCCACTTTTGATAATGTACAAAAACATATCACTAAAGGTATTGATACTGTGGTTCAATCGGTGGATTTTAATGATTTGGATTCAACTGGTTCAGTTCCAAATTTGAATGATTTGGCTGACGCTATGGATACAACAGCTGACGATATAAGCAATGTTATTGTTTCTATTTCCCATATTCAAGAACAACGTGATACGATTGCATTTTTAGTTACTGATATGTCATATGGTTTGATATCTCAACTCTAATGTGTAGCCATTAATTCAATCATGGATTCTATTTCATCTTGGGGTGATAGCGGGAATCCATTGATAGATAATGAAAGTTCTACTTTATACACTCTATCACTTTCGATTAATTTGGGATTAGCAGCACAAAAGGCTGCCGAGTCTTTAGATTCAGTCAATAATGCTGCAACAGGAAATTCCGCTGCAAGTTCGTTACAAGACGTTCCTGATCTTCACGAATATGCAACCAAAATCCGAGATGCAATAGATACTATCCAACAAAAGAGTATCACCGTTAGAATATCTGGAGCAGGTAATTATATCTATCTGACCACAACTATAGATATTAAGAAAACTATTGTGGATGCATTGCAAAAGACAAAGGTAGATGTATCAAAGACAATTGTGACGGTTGAGGCTGAGTTGGACAAATCTATTGTATCTGCACAAACATCCTCTCAATCAGCTTTCAGATACAATAGTACCATACAAACTTATATGTATATCATTCCAACTAAAATACTTAGGGGATACGTTGTTTATGGAATCAGTGGTTGGATGGTTCTAATGGTACTTGTAATATTGTTTTCCATGATGATACGTCAACCGGGTGCTGCTAAAGGGTACTCAAGTATTTGGTTCATAGTAGGTTCAATCTATGTTGTGTTCCACTCTACCTAATATTCCAAATTCTGGCAATTCTGTTTACAGTTTTGGCTTTCTCTATGGGCGATGGTAACTTTACAATGAAGTTGATATGTTTAGTTTGTGTGTCTATGTTTGAAACCTCTCCACCAGCTATTGCCAAGGCACTGGATAAACAAACTGGAGACACTATAATCAAGGCAATGAATGCAAAAGGTAAAATATAAAATGCTAATTTCAGGAAAATGCTTAAATGACGGTTCCTTATTGGATGTTGTGAGTGATTTGGGATTTATTTCCAGCAGTATGTTGAATTTTACAGCAGCAGCAGATACACAATTAAAGAAAGTTAATTTGTTGCAGATAACAAAGAATTTAAACACTGATTCCATCACTAGCCAGGAATCCCCAGAGAGCCAGTTGGTCGCCCTTACTTCAATTGACTTGACTGCTTTTGATTCATCGAGTCTGGAAAAAGTACGAGTGGATACTCTTCCAAGTCTTGTTCAAGAACTTGAAGGCTTGATTCAAAGACTAAATGATGTCAAACAACAAGCTTCTGACAATCCAAATATAGCCTTTAACTATATTTCTGGAAGTTATCAACCAACCGTTCTGTCAAGTTTCCTATCCACTGTTGATGCAACAATTGATCAAATCAATGTGATCATTGACCCATCAAGCGGCAATGTACGCATGATTGATGATGAAATTGCTGTTTTGATAGAAAGGATCATGAATGGACGTGATAGTGTTGAAACTCTTCAGGTATTACACTTTAGGCAACTCAATTTTAGATTAATGGTGAAATGATTCAACCTATTTATGATGATTCCATCGTTAGTTTGACGAAGTTTGTGAATCACGCAAAGACAAATGTATAGTATTGTGAAGGTTAAATGCCTAGGTGACTAACGGATTCAAGAAAGCAACAATAGATATTTTAGAAGGTATGAATGTCGAGAAAACCAAATTGTTTGCTGCTGTTCAATGTAAAGAAATTGCTCAAAGTTTCAATAGTGTTCAAAACCTGCTTTGTGTTAAACTAGAGTATAATATTTATGTGATTGAACGATAGGGATTCATTGGATATCCTTTGGTTTGGATATGCAGTGTTTGGTATTGTTGCATTCGTTTCAATGCCTGGTATTATCTACGCTACCAATCGTTTCTTGGCCAAGAAATATGCCCAAAAGGCAGAGTTGGAGAATTCAAAAGGAAAAGGAAAAGATTATCCTGGAAATGCAGGAACTAATCAAGTAATTAATAACAAAATCATTAACAACTATAGGTCATTGGAACTGAACAATACTCTAGTCCATTGACCACATCACCACTTGCCCCTGTACAACAACCTCCACAGATAATGTTTGTTCCTGTTGTCATGACCAGTGCTCCAGTTGCACTTGGAGGGGTGTCACCGCTTGGAGCTGAACCTCCAAATATGAATGATTTTATGCGTGAACTACAGAATCGTCAAGCAGGACTACATGCAAGATCACCTTCGCAGCAGTAGAAATGCTTTTTTTTTATTGATATAAATTGTTTTACTTTATCGCGTAGTTTTGCTTGTTGTCGAATGTAAATACAACTACCATACGGATGGTATTAAAACTCGAATATTTTGACTTGTTTAAGTTGAAGACTCTTATGATTCATCTGACAGAGATGTTGATCTCTCATAATTTTTTTTGAAACTTTACTCGCTTGAATTAAAATGGTAACATTCTTTGACCATCCCAGTGAAGACCATTTACAATGGATATCACAACAAAAAATGTTTTTTATTGCATCTGCATCATGTAAATCAAACACTAGAGTCAATGTATCTCCAAAAGGATATGAATCTATTAAAGTATCACAATCAAATGTTTATTTTTTGGATTTAACTGGATCTGGTGCTGAAACTATCACTCATGTAAATGAAAATCAGAGATTGACTTTCATGTTTTGTGCTTTCGAAGGTTCTCCAAGGTATTTGATTACCATACAACTCAATTGTTAGAATTTATAGAATATGGACAAAAGCAAAGGTGATTTATAACAACTCTCCAGATTTCAATCAATGTAAATCAATTCAAGTCTAATCAATAGTGTTAAATCAATATTTCCCAGATTTTTCAGACTCTTTATATGTTAGATCAATCATTGTTGGTGATATCATCCAATCAGCTCATTCTTGTGGTTTTGGTGTACCTTTTTACGAATATGTTGGACCTAGAGATACTTTAAACAAATATTGGAGTGCCAAAGATCAAATGTATATTACAGATTATTGGAAAGCCAAAAACACCAAGAGTGTTGATGGACTTTACGTTCATGGTTATCCTAATATTATTTCCCGATTGTTATCTATGAAATATGAAAGTAGTTTGGTGATTGGAGGAATTGCGATTGGAGTTTTATTGGGAATGAAGCTGAGTAATACATCACAATAAAAACCAATCCAAATGAGGAAATGTACCAATGCTTTTGTATAGTTTTTTAGTGTAAATAGTATTGTGATTGAATTTTTATGAATTCAGTAGTGACCAGTATTGCAACCAGAATCAGGAATCAGGAACCATTACTATAAAACATTTAAATCCAGAATGAGGTTCAATAAAGTTTCCAATAACCGAATGATTTCTTTACATTTTTCAAGTATAATTTTTTACTCTTGGGTCCATCAAGAATATGGGGTTATGTAAATGTAGGAACGTCACCAATCTATTCTGCTTTGAACATCGTAAGAATGTTTGTGAATCGTATTATTTGCTTCCTTAATATCTTAGTTGTATCGTGGAATCTCATTCCCATTGCATAGGTATTTTTATACTTACTGCTTTTTACTTTAGGTATAGAAATCTATAGCTGATTTATTTAGGTATTTAAATTGAAAGGGTTTGATGTTCAGTTCGTTCATATTTGCAATGGTTGCAAGATAGTGATTTTAATTCAGTTTGTGAACTTTGTCATAAAAGTTTAGATGGAAATGGAAACGTTGTTAGATTGACTTGCTTAGGTACTCTTCTTGATGACTCTGGAATATTTCTGTTTGACAACCCAAATTACTGTTTTTCACAACTCATTCTATAATCCAACTCATATATGCTTGTTGATTCATTTTGATTTTGTTTACTCCAATCAACTATTCACATTTTAAAATATATAGATTCAAATTATTAACTATTAGATTTATTTCATATCGATTGTATCAATGATTATTGTACAAAACTACCCAAAAATACTGCTATTTCAGGATATACCTGTCCAGGATGCTCAGTAACTTCATTAAAATCAGTTTATAAATTAGAGTCGAATCTTACCACCTTCTCATCAAGCTGGGCCATTAGCCGTTTTGGTTCGATCAGTTTTTCAAAATACAGCATGGGCCAAACATCTCTTTGGTACCAATACCAATATCCCTACTCTCAATATTCCTGGTAATTGTTGATTGACTCTAAATATAGCACCGAAAACTCCAATTTTGAATAATATCAATTCAACTGCAAAACCTATTCCAGAAAGTTCTTCTGGAATCGTTCCATCAGCTCAATTTCCAGAATCATCAAATAAATCTCAAACTCGTTTGGCAATTGATCCAGATGATCGTGATTATAAGAGTAAAACCCCAATTGTCAATCGAATGCAACAACAAGAAAGGTATATTTGAATCATTTAATTTTATACTAGTGCTATATTTCAGTGTCTAGAAAGCATTCTGTAACAATTTTATAAACTTATTATAGTCCATCTCGACGATTAAGCCCAAAAAAGATTTTGACGTATTTATCTCTGATGGGATTATTTTATCTTGGTTATCGAATGCTATATTCTGATTCATTATCGGAAACTTTAAAGGAAGCTAATGGTGATCAAAAGGTTATAGTGAATTAATACTATTTTATTCAAATAAAGAAAGTACTCAAGACTTTTTTCTCTATTTCAATTACTAAAAAAAAATTATATTAATTTAAGTATATAAGTTAATGAAAGAACGTTGTAGATGCTCTTTTTAATCGCATAAATAAACTTTCGCGTTTACTTTGTCGTAAACTTTCTCTAGGATCAATTTCAATCTATCCAATCAGTTTAATCAGAAAAATTACCTTTTCAACTAATTTCAAGAAATGTGAATCACTTTTGATTTGAATATGTTGTTTGGCAAAGTATTTACCATATTCGTACATGGACCAAGATACTGACACGATGTTGATGAAATTCAGGGTGAATTTATATCCAAGGTAGTATGGAAATATTTTCCAAGATACCATTTGATTCTTCCTACGTAAATGGTATGCATTAAAGAAAATGAGACCGAGCAAATAACCACCCATGATGGCAAAGGTAGTAACAATAGTTCTGATGGGTGCAGCAATCAATAACATTGGTAACATGATTGGTGCAAAAACCCACATTAAACCTGTATAAATCTCTTGCAATACATAAAATTTAGTCACCAATTCAAAAATTCCCAATTTCCAACAACAAACAAAGTAATGAAGATTTTCATAGATACGTTTGACATGGAAGAAATTCCAACGATAAAATCGTTGTCGAAACACTGTAGTTTCTCCATATCCACCACGACCACCACTTGAAAAGATAAAATTATGAGGAGTTTCAGTTTTTAAAAACACTTGACTACAGAATTTGATTCGATGTCCACAAGTACGTGCAACATGACCAAAAAACCAATCTAGATGATTAATTTTTAATAGCATTACCTTCAGAGATATTGTAACATGGATGTACTTTGAATAATTCCATGATGGTCTCGCGTTTCCAGAGAATAACAGCTCCATGAGGAAATGTAACTGATCCGTATTTACTCTGGAAAGTTTTGGTGAAGCCAGAGAGTTTATATTCCAAATCTTGGGATTGTTGAACATAGTTTCCTAGACTACCATCAGAACCTGTAGACCCAATTGCATATCCAACACTAAAGTTTAGAGAAAATAGCTTTACCAGCCAACTTTGTCAACCAATAGATCGGTTTTGAGAGGTAAATTTGCAGGTAAAATCACATCATCATCAATCAACATCACATATTTGAAGTTTTCGGTCAGTTGAATTCCCACATATTCAGCATGAATCTAATTCGGTAAATATTTCTGTTTATGACTTACTTTGGATCCTACTGGGATCCAAATATGGTTAACTCCATATTTTTTGCATACATCAGGGGTACCATCAAATGGAACTGGATTATTTCCATTATCTAACACAAAGATATTCTTTGCAGGGAAAATCTTGAGGGCAGCTTTCAAAGTGTACCCCAAAGCTGCTTCGGCCTATATGATTAAATCAAGATCTGATTACTTTATAACAAGGGATTAATAATGCAGTGACATGGATATCTTCATTAACAACATTTTCAGGAGGATCATCTTCGAATCGGGTAAATAAAAGTGGCAAATAGGCATAAGTTAAAGCAATGGCTGCAAAAATAATGAAACCATTATCATCTGAAGTATAGTATTTCACATTCAACCTAATCATCAACATTCACACTTTTTTTAAAAATTACCAAACTGAATACACTACACCGTTCCAAAGTGGAAATCCAACCATGACAAAATAAATAAATGCTAGAATGAGAGTGTAATAAGTAAAAGTGAATAATCTAGCACGAGTAAAGAAAGGAGAACGATGAACGATATTGGATTCAATATCAGCCGGTCCTTCAGCTTCAACATCATCTTGATTAATTTCATCTCGTTCAAAAGCAGAACAAACAATACTAGGTTCTTCTTGTTTTGGAAATTTCTGAAATGAATAGTAATCTCCATCGATTGAGATATCTATTGACCCAGTACGATTCAACTGGGGACTATGTTTCTTTGGGGGTAACCTATGATTAATGATTTGGTGTGACATACACGAAGATACGATCTTCTTCAGTGGAACTTCTAGTATGATGACTTGAATTCTGATACGTGAATGGAATTTCTTCCATTGGTTCTAAATCATTGAAATCTCGATGGCTGATCATGATCTATAAATTGTAGAATTATTGGAAATGGAATTTTTTAATATATAAACAGTTCGGAGTTTCGATATCAAAAAACGTGATTTTACGAGTGCTAACATCAGATCTAACCTACGTGTTATTTATCAGTGGTATAATGTTGGAATTTTGGTTTAATAAAGAGTTATTGGTATTGAAATTGATTGCTCAGTACGATGAACATTAGAGACCCTGGTTCATAATTCAGTTTTAATAATCTTTAATTGTATCATGGATAAATAGCAATTCTATTGGAACTGTTTGTGAAGTATCTGAAACCATTTCATTAAAGATACGGTTTATGAGTTGTTGGTTCCCCCGCCATTTCTTTGAAATAAAACATCATGTCACAATTCAACACAGACAATTTACTAAATAAAGAATTTTAATTTTAGTATGTAGTTCTGTCCGTTGTGTGGTTGAAAAGCATTGGTGTTAAGTACTGCTTGAAGGTTGTACCACTATTGCTTGAACTTACTACTGATTGTCCAACCTGCACAATTGCTACACAATTGGATGATATCTCATACAATCAACTAAACCAAATCAGTTTTTATGATTCTAAAGACTGTAATTACAGAAACTCCAATGTGATTACAGTGTGCCTCGTTCAATTAAATGACGAAGCAGAAACCAATCGAAAAAATGGCCAAATCTAAAAGTTCACTAGGAATCAAATGCTTTAGGTCAAGTAACTCATGATATCAATACTATGTTCAGTGTCCAATGTTCAATATTTGAGGTTCTAAAACGCGGGTAGATCCGATACACAGCCATACCTTATGGCACTTACAGAAGAGGTCGTCGCCCTAATGAGGTTTATAAATTCAATTAAAATAATACCAAAATTATTATGACTTTTGATTTACCATTCATTTCTACAAACAATTCTAGTCCTGTAAAGAATCACTTAGTAGTACTCATTCATGGTGTCAATGGGAAAGGAACGGATTTTGATTATATTGCAACGGAAATCAAATTAACTGCAAATGATACTTTGGATGTTCAACAACCATTGTGTAATCAAGGTGTCTCGCATGTATTGATAATTCTTTTAATTGGTAGGATGGAATCAAAATATGTGCTGAACGTTATTTACATTGGATTCAAAATTATATTGAATTAAATCCTCATATTGATTCGATTTCATTTATTGGACATGTATGAGCGATGTTATTAATCCATAGTCATTAGGAGGGATTTATGCTAGATGTTTGGTAGGATTACTTCACCATCATCAAATAATACCAAAAGTATTGACACCAATCTACTTTATTGCTTTATCAGCACCACATATTACCCCTGATTGGCATATGGGTAAAACGTTAAATGCAAAAGCATTGAAATTGATTATTGGACAATCTGGCAAAGACTTGGCAACCACAGATGCGATAGGAAGTGATAATGATCCAATACTCTTGGAGTTATCGAAACCTCACTATACTAATGTATTGCTCCTATTTACAAAGATTATGGTATGATAAATATGATCATTAATTATTCAGACGTATGCCAACATTCGTTCCGATCCAGTTGTAGAATATGGAAATGCAAATCTAACCAGATATCATTACTGCAACCACAAAGCAAAACTTAAGTTTAAAGGTAAAATATCAGTGTAATTAATGTATAGACGTGAAACTTCCATACGTATTTGAACATGAAGATCCTATTGAGTTAATACCACAACATCAAATCAACTCTATTCAGGATGAAATGTTAAACAACCTCATGTGTTTACCATGGACACGATATGCAATCATTCCATCCAGACCCATTCTTGCACATGCAGATATGATTGTTAGATTCAAGAAACATAGTCTTAAACATGGAAAACGTATCGTTGAGCATATAGCTTCCCATTTCGAGCCTCATATACTTGAACATAATGATTCCGCATCCACAATGAACACAGACTCGAATCTTAGTGATTATAGGAATTCTACAGGTGTAGCTATACCCAGTCAAATCCTTGGACGAAATTTAGACAATTTTAGATCTCATTCATGCGATTCTTACCGAACAAACAACACATTCTTTTGAATACAATTTAGATTACTGTAATATAATTTAATCCAAGTTACACTATCTATTACGTCTAAGTTGATTCATACACTATATGCATCTGATTCACTTGGAGACATTTCGATCCATTGATTCTCTTTTATAGGGAACAAACAAATAAGAAAGACAATATTGAAATGAAACCCTAAATTTTGTTCATTTTTCTTTACCTTTTATCTGATCTATACCATTGAAAGATATTCAAAGAAATCCAAAGGTTTATGACTGTTTCTTCGCTATCCGTTCATTTTTATACCACTAAAACTCATCTAAAATGGAAAAGATCATTCAGTCATTTGGAAAACCTTCCTATCGAACTTATATACCAGATTTTACACTACTTGTCCATTCAGGATTTCTTATCATTCATTCGATCATCAAAGACTCTATCAAAAGCTACGTTCACTGTAAGACAATTACAGGATCTACTTTCTTCAAAAAACCTATTCAAAAAACTAAATTATTTCAAATGGTCATTGAAAATAAAATCTTTTGATCCATCTGTGAATGAAAATCAAGCTATCATATATGCTGCTCAAATAGGTCACCTCGAAATTGTCAAGTTGCTATTGAATGATCCAAGAGTTGATCCTTCTGCTAGTAGTGATCAAGCTCTCATAAAAGCTACAATTTATGGTCACAAGAGTGTAGTTCAAACATTACTAAAACATCCAATGGTTAATCCAGCCGTAAATCAAAATGCACCTTTCACTTATGCTGTTCAAAATGACCGTCAGGAGATAGTGCAGATGTATCTGAATGATCCCAGAGTTAACCCATCAGCTAATCGTAATCGAGCTTTTGAAATAGCCGTCTCAATGAATCGCAAAAAAATAGTACAAATGTTATTGTCGAGAGTCGACCCATCCGCTAATAATAGTCGAGCTATCGATTTGGGTGCCAAAAAAGGTTGCAAAGAAATAGTTCAACTCTTATTGAATGATGGGCAGGCCGATCCAGCTGCTAATCATAATCGAGCTTTCGAAACGGCTGTTACACTGAATCGCAAGGAAATAGTCCTGCTATTACTTAATGATGAACGAGTTAACCCAGCTGCCAATGATCATCGAATTTTCGAAACGGCTGTAAAAATGAATCACAAGGAAATAGTCAAAATATTATTACATGATAGGAGAGTTAATCCATCTGCTAAGAATAATATTGCAATACAAACTGCTATAAGAAAGAATTACAAGGAAATCGTAGAGATGCTACTGGATGATGCTAGAGTTGACCCCTTTGTTGGTGGTAACCGTCCTTTAGTAACTGCCGTGGCACTTGGATCTACTGAAATGCTGACAACCTTACTAAACTGCCTTATCCATCCACCAAAACACGTCAAGGAAGCCATGAAGCTTGCAGTTTCTCAAGACCATGTCGTAATGAGCCATTTGCTTCGTCACTACGATCCATATGCCAACGGGTTAGCCTTAATTCTTTCTGTCAAAAGAGATGGCAAGAAATCGGTTCAACGGTTACTTAAGGATATAAGAGTTGATCCATGTGCTTATGGTAATCGAGCTTTCGAAGTTGCTGTTGGTATGGCTAGGAAGGAAATCATCCAGTTGTTCCTGAATGACGCAAGGGTTGATCCATCAGCAAACTATAACCGAGCTTTCGAACTTGCCGTTAAAATGAATCACATTGAAATCGTTCAACTGCTACTGAATGATGCAAGAATTGAACCATCCGCTCATGATAATCGAGCTTTTGAAATCGCTGTTGAAATGGGACTTATTGAAATCTTTCGGCTGCTACTAAGTGATTCAAGAATTGACTTATCTGCTAAATTTAATCAAATACTTGATATGGCTGTTAGAATGAATCGAATTGAAATCGTTCGTCTACTAATGATTAACGCAAAAATTGATCCATCTGCTAATTTTAATCAAGCATTTGAATTGGCTGTTCAAATGGATCATATTCAAATCGTTCAGCTACTACTCAACAGCAAAAGAATACCTGCTTTTGAAAATCAAGGATTAGAAATGGCTGTGAAAATGAAACATATTCAAATCGTCCAGCTTCTACTAAATGATGTAACAATTCATTCTTCTGTGAAAGCAAAGGGAGCACTGGAAATGGCTGTTAAAACGAAAGATGTTAAAATCGTTCAGCTTCTGCTAAGTGATGCAAGAATTAAACCTTTTCTTAATTATGATCAAGCATTGAGAATGGCTGTCCAGATGAATCATGTTAAAATCGTCCAACTGCTACTGAATGATACGAGAATTGATCCGTCTTATAACCATAGTCGAGCATTGGAAATGGCTGTTAAAATGAATCGAATTGAAATTGTTCGGCTAGTACTTGACAACGCACTAATTGCTCTATCTGATAGTGGCAATCAAGCATTAGAAAGGGCGTTTGCTTTTGAAGTTGCTGTTACAATGAATCGCACGGAAATATTCAAAATTTTTTTGCATGATAGGAGAGTTGATCCATCTGCCAAGAATAATATTGCAATACAAACTGCCATTAGAAAGAATTACAAGGAAATCGTAGAGATGCTACTGGATGATGGTAGAGTTGATCCTTTTGCTGGTGGTAATCGTCCTTTAATTACGGCGGTGGTACTTGAATTCACTGAAATGCTGCAAATTTTACTGGACCGCCTTATTCATCCATCAAATCACGTCAATGATGCCATTCAACTTGCATTTACATTAGGTCATCTCGAAATGGCTGATATTCTTTGTCGCTATAAAATATTGGATCCATATGTGACTGTTGCAGCCTTAATTCCTTCTGTTGAAAGAGATGGCAAGGAAGCGGCTCAGCGACTACTTAATGACACAAGATTTTACCCGGCTTCTCACAGCAATCGAGTTTTCCAAATTGCTATTGGTATGGCTAACAAGGCAATCATCCAGCTATTCCTAAATGATTCAAGGGTTGATCCATCGACAAACAATAACCTAGCTTTCGAAATTGCTGTTAGAATGAATCACATTGAAATCGTTCAACTGCTACTGAATGATGCGAGAATTGATCCATCGGCTAATGATAATCGAGCTTTTGAAATCGCGGTTGAAATGGGACATATTGAAATTGTGAAAATGTTACTACATGATCTCATTTATCCATCCGAGAATGGGAATCGAGCTTTGGAAATTGCTACCAGTATGAAACACAAGGAAATAGCTCATCTTTTATTGAAAGATGCAAGGGTGAACTCATCTGTAACTGTCAATCGAACGTGAAATAGTGGTACTTGGTATCGAAAAGGTTGAAATATACAAGTATCCAATGATATTGATGTATATATTTCGACAGTCTTGAGTATTATAATTGAGATTTCAATACTGGAGAGTGTCTAATTACTTGTGATGGTAGGATGTATGCCCGATGATAAGGTTTTCAAACAACTACAAATCCAAATCTCTTGATAAGCAACTTTGACTGACAAAATTCGTTTCAATGCACAGTTCAAATTTCGGGTGATCCTCAATGTTTAAAAGTGATTTTGGTAAATCCAACTCCTAATTTGTCCAGAATTCTTACTCAAAAAAAAACATGGGAATCACAACATCAAAATTCCCAACCAACGACTATGAACTAGTAATAACCATATCAAAAGAACTGGAATACATTCTTGAAACTGAGTTTCAAGCAACTGGTAAAGGACTACATGAAAAAATATCATCAGTGGAGTCAAAACTAACAAATACTTTAGTTAAACAAATGCGATATCTAGCAACGATAAGGAATAAATTGATTCATCAACGTGATTTTCATCATATCCCGGATCGTAATCAGTTCATTGCTAATTTTGAATCGGCAATGGGAGAATTGAAAGTGTTGATTTCAAAAGATCAAGCTTCAAATTGTGTTATTTGTTAATTTTAAAATATAATATTAATAGATTTATTATAGATACAATAAATGGGTAGTATATTTTTAGTAATTGTATTGGCTTAGGGTTTCGATGTCCTTATCGCGTCTGCTTTGTTTTGGTGTATATTGAACCATTATAGGGTGTGATTGAAGTATAAATTGGCTGCTATACAAGATGATAAACTTTCAAACGTCAAAATCTTCTCATGCCGCAACATGAACTTCGTTTTCAAACTTATGGGTACTGTATTGTCCAAATTATTTCCTAACGATTACGAACTAGTAGTAACCAAATCAAAAGAACTGGATCACATTCTT